>APFE030222410.1:62265-78958 GCA_000404065.3 Pinus taeda
ATTTTTAATGTTAGATCTAAGACTTTTGTGATCCATAATGTAGAGAACAGTCTTTCGAATTAATCACATTGTAAGAATTGGGTCGACTTTTCGAACTAACTAATGTGGTTCATCCTTAGGACAATGTGATTAATCCAAATATCAGTCTTAGCCTAGACCTCAACGATTTAGGTATGGTTGATTATCCCTTCATTCCTTGGATAATTTATCCTACTGGACTCTCTAGCGAACCATATACACATCGCATATCATATATATTATTGATACCATATCTTCAAATATTCCACTCTATCTGATATCACACTTACCATCATACAATGGTCCCATGTTTGACTTGGAGGGTATGGATGACCCAATACCTTCTCTAGTATTTCATTCGTGTATTCCTTTTTTACCTTGATTCTTCACCAGGAACCATCCTTCCAAGAAGCATTAAGGCCATTTTTCAACAAGTAAGCCACTTACCTGAAAGTCATAGATCTAAAATACAATGTTTGGTTTGTCTACTACGAGCTTGCCAAGATTTAGGGCATCCTCGTCCTCTCCAAATTCTCCAACAACTTAATGTGCAAATGAATTGGAATTGGGGGAAAGAAGCCCTTTTATAGGAAAAACCCTAGTTTTTTTCCATCGGCCATTATGAGAAAACCATACCTCAGTTTCAAAAATTGTCATCATCATTGGAAATCTCTCACTAAGCTTTATAATGGGTCTCTCTTTGTTTCCGATAATTTAAAACTTCCCCACGAAGCCATTTTTTCCACAAAGTCTCACTCTACCACCTATTAAAACCAAATCTCTCCATATGAGTGGGTCTTACTTTGGCACCACTTTTCCTTCACACTTGTCGACCTATTTGTTGAGTTTCATCATGAGTAATTACTATTTACTCATGTTTTTATGGTCCCCTATAGGCCTTTCCCATGTGGAAGCATCATAGGTCACCCTTTTTCAGAGTATCAAAGATGAGTCACCCCTACATCCATAAAGTATATTCAAAGTCCCATTGAGTCTTGTTATAGTATAGTATCCATCCGTGCATCGCATTCGCCCCTTTTTTCTCACATTTGGCTTCTAACTATTATGAATTGTCTTTTAAAAGCTTTCCTCTGAGTATTTAACCATCCCCTCGGAAATTGTGTCAGCCACTGCCAAGTCAACCTTGCATGTTTTTCTTCGACAAGGGAAGTCATAAGTCCAACAGTCTCATTATTTCCCCATCATTATCCCTTGTGTCATTATCTATCATTAACAGTGCTATGATCCTTGTGCCTTTATTGAGGACTCCTCATTACCTCAAATTCGGCAAGCCTTCTTCTGTTGACTTTAGCACATATATTCCAAGGGAATGGCCTAGAGGGAAATGTACCTTGGTTCTAGCCTTCACAAAAATTTGTTACCTTGGATAAAGCAAAGGGAATCACCATTGACCTTTGACTTGGTTGTTTCTCACGTGCTCGTATGCAACTCCTTATTACATGATTGAGAATCATACAATTGATGGTCCAATGATCCAGCAGATCGTACCAACATTCCCAAGGTGTGTGTGAGATGTTTCAAACCTCATGAGGTGGTGGCCCTTCAGGTAAACCCCCACATGCCCGACAGACGATAATACATGATTCTAGCCTCATATGCAATTATGTAGATTTGACTAGCTTGGTTTCAACCAATCACAAAGGCCACAACATGCACATGCCATTTAGATGGTTCATTCATATCTTTCGAGCCATTTCTTGTTTAGCTTGTGATATCACCCTCATATTAGCTTAGGGGCAATTATGTCCTATATACTCAAATCAACACATTTCATTGTATCAATCGTCGCTTCTGTATTCTAGGAAGTTATGTATATGGGATTCATTATATCGTTGTATCCTTTTCTAGCCCAGTTGATGCTAGCTTATCATGTAACATGTACTCTATTTTCTCAGACCTATATTGGGCACATCATTATCATTTGTACTCAATTATCTCGGCGAGTATGGGTATGCCCCCCCCACATCATTGAGATCTTGTATTGATCAATAAAAGGATAGTTCTATCAAACAAGTAGGTCTAACGCCCATCAATTTCAGTCCTTCCTGTTGTTTCAATGATCTCTCTCTATCTCTGTGACTCCCCTTCAGTGTCTCATGAAAGTGAACCTACAACATATTTCGGTCATACGATGTGCTCCTAACACTCTTATGTTGGGGAGCAATTTGTTATCACCCAAAAAATGATTACCTAGCCATGTCTTACTAGGTTGATCGAAATACACCATGTAGGATGGGTTTTTACATATTAAAACCCAATTTCACCTCAAGAGTACTTTAGTGAAACATTTTTCTAAGTTATTTCCCATTAAAACCCAAAAATCCCTATTAGAATAGTTAAGTAAATCATTATTTATTTATTTTTCCCCTATTTCCCTCATGAGATAATTGTTAAATCATTATTTAATAATATTTCCAATTCATATTTGTCTTAATCACCATAAAGTAATTAATAAATCATTTTTATTTGTTAATTACCTTAGCCACCTTCTAAATAAATATATTTTACTATTTCGAATATCTTTTACCTCTCAAAAAATATAATAAAATATTCGCAACAACTAAATTTTGATTTAGTCAATAATATTTTATTATTTTCTAATTCTCAATCTATCTCAATATTTTGTTATAAATAAAGGGGTTTTCTCCTCATTCTTCACTATGACCATTATCATCATCCCCATTATCATCTTATGACATTTGAGCTCTCATCTTGATTTCAAGTCTCCATTGCCATCCTTTGCCCACCACATACATTGCAAGAAATATTTAGAGATTAAGCACAAGGCATTCAAAGGACCCATCTCAGAGAGGGATATTTGTAGACCAAAGTCTACAAACTCTCCTCATCAGGTGTAAAATTTACACTTGCTTAATAAAATAAAATTTTCTTTCATATTTCCATTGGGTTCTTACATTATTATTCTATTGTTATGTGTGTCTTTTGATTTGCATATTATTTTACAATAGGGTTTTAACATTTATTTTGCAGGTCTGGAGAATACATTAATAGCCATTTTTTTGTTAGGGTTGCTTGTCACTAGAAAATTAAGTGAAGCATTTTTTGTACACTTGTAAAAAAACTTCATGCTAACAACATCTACTAATTTGATAAATACTTTTAAAGGATTTTCCAGAGGAAAAGAGGTTATGAGAGTTGTAATGGTTGCTCTAATTCCAAAACCTATCTTTCAGAACTAGAATGGCCATGAGTCAATGAGCATTGTGAATACTTTGAACTAAGGAAATGGTGTAAAAGAAGATAAAATAAGGCAGGCTTTCAACACACTTAATTAAGAATATGAACTTCAACTCTGGGGAAATCATGGTGAGCATAATAAGAAAATGTGAGTGAATTTGTGGAACATGGGGCGCTTATTAAGGGTTTTTAAATTAAAAACTTGAGTACCAACAAGTAAATCTTGGAAACCTTTGAGCATTAATGAGAGGAGTGGGTGAATCAGCAGTATGATCTTCTTAACAATTTTACCAATTAAAACTTCACTTACTGAATCATGCATATATCCAACGACATATTATATCATCACATGAATACAACAATGTAAGAAACTAAATTAAAGAACCATGAGAGAAAAAATACCACAAAAACCATCACACAAGAGACACAAGATATCTAGTGGAAAACCCTTCACTGGGAAAAAAACAACCCTTGTTGTTGTTGTGCTACTTTGAATCTTCTATTTTGTGAATATAGTATTTTTACATAGATGAATGACTCCCATCAGTCAGGAGACTCGGCCTCATATACAATAAGCTAACTCTAATCATCTTGGAGATTCGATTCTATTGATAAGCTCATAAGACTATGTTCTCCATGGATCTACAGACTACCATCCACTGAAAGTCACCACTATCAATCGATTCTTGCCCAAATCTGATTGGACTATCCAACTACCATTGGATTGAGAAATTGTTCCTTTCGTTGAAACTTCACAATCATTGCTTCACATCCATGAAGTCACTTCTCATCTACTCAATGTGGATCTCCTTTCATCTATTTTCAAAATAAATCCCAAAACATTCTACTCAAACCGATTCAGCTCTTCAACACAACCTCTAGAAACAATATATCATCATCAAAACAAATATAAACACCACAAACATATGTGCTCTCAACTCTAGCAAAATAGTGGCCACATCAAAATTGAATACTATCAAACCCTCACATCAATATAATGTTGCATAATACAATTAACATCATAACACACTATGGCTATGTGCCAAATGCATCAACAAATCCTGCAAAGACAAATGTGAGAGTCACCAACAAAATATACTCCAACAACATGCAAAATCTCTCCAAACAATCTATGCTACAACAACATCAAATTTGACCTAAAAACTTGATGCACTACTTTAGGAATATTCTCCATTAACTGGCATTTCACTCACACACTGAAGCATTTATTCTTTCCAATAGTTATGGGGCATACTCACTCTGTGCAACCTTCTCCTACACACATACACTCAACATCAACTATCACATAGCTCCCAAGTGATGAATATAAAACATGTAGACTGAAATTGAGCTTGGGTCTAGGATAAAGGGTGCACAAATTGGACCAAATAAATCCACTATGGCCACTACTTGTGCACTAAATGAGTTCAAATCATTGAAGGACATTTTCAAAACATTTTTGACCTTTATAACCTTTTTTAGAAGCCTCTAAGAATTTCCTTGCTAATTTTCTTTCGATTTGTGCAAGGAATGTAGAGAAAATATCGTGAAAATCCTCAGTCGCATGCACAACACTAGTTGAACTCGACTAGAACCTCCAGTCGCTCCCATAGGCATGTTTTCCAGCGAATGGAGCCTTTTAGTCGCTCCCATAGGCTTGGTTACATGCAACTGCGGCAAAGGATGAAGAAAAACATCAAGCCTTCATCTCAAAACCTCTGCCACCTGTTGGATCACTTCTCTAGCATATGTACAAGCCTCCAAAACTCTGACATAGCCTCTGACACATCTTCAGGTGGATCAAACAAGTCTCTCAAGTGTCACTACTAAGTTGACCTAAAAGGGCCAACAAAGAAGGTTGAAAAGAGTGCCAACAAGTCCATTCTCCAACAATCATCTCCACAAGCTGCAACTACTCTGAACGTACCTACAACACCTCTATAGAAACATCATCCCGAGGCCATCATACTGCGACAAGTCATCTCCATGAAGATTTGCATCATCAAGTGTGACATCATCTCCATCACATGAAGGTTTGCATCTCCAACAACCTGTACCTCCATGAACACCATACTGCCATCACTTGACCATCATCAAAAGGTTGACATCAATTCCTAACATAACTATCTCAATGCCAACATCAAACTAGCTGCAACCATGTTATAATCAAGACATCCATACATCAAGTAGGCTATGACGAGTTGACATCAATGCCAACATCACCTAGCTGGATCCATGCACACCATAATGCCAATAGTAAATTCAAAGACATTAACTTAAATAACCCAAATTTGTTGTACAATATTCCAACAAAAGAAAAAATAGATAAATTGAAAAACATAAAAAAGAAAAGCAACTTTGCAACTTGCCCAAAGATTGAATCAAATTGATCTTTATTCTTCAGTTTTAGAGAGATATTTCATTACAATTTATCTTCTTTTTAGACTCTCCACTTTCATATTTCGAACCCTTTCCCAATGTTTATTAGTAACTTTTATTGATGCCCCCTAAACTAACGGTCAAGAATTGGTTACAAAACTGATTTATAGACAATTACATCTTTCTTTTGCACAAGACTTATATTTAATTTTCAGAATGCTTCTATAATTTTAATATAATATATAAATAATATATATGATATTAATTTATATCTTTTTACATTTCAAATATGCAAATCTCTCCCTTTAATAAAGTTCTATACAATACATGGCAGAAACAATTATTTAAGTTTGACTAATACAAATAAGGTTTGAGACATAGTTAAGGTGCATGTGTGTCTCGTAGGCATTGTCATAAATATGTCAGCAACTACATGTGGTTTCGAAAAATGAAAAACCATTTTGTGCCACCTCATGGTTTTGGAAAATCGAGGTGAGGAGTGACACAATTAATTTAGATCATAGATTCAGCGTTGGGTGATTTGATAAAACTATTTTGTGACAGATCTCTTCCATTTAAATTCTGATAATCGATACAACAAAAATTATAACAACTTTCCTGAAGCTAAAAATGAAATTAAGAAATCAAGTTTTCAAGCCAGATTATTGTTATGTTTGTGAGGCAGAGGTTAAAAAACTGGATGAAAATGAGATTTATCATGCCAAGTAATGGTTAATTCACAACAACACTAATGTAGTTGACTTGTAAATCCTTGATCAATGCCTTACTGACCTTTTGAGGTTTCACTGGCCTTGTAAAGTATTTCAAGTTGATGTCTTCATCAAGTTAACATAAAATAACAAGAACTTAGGAAACCCTTTTTTGCATTCCCACATAGCATAAAGAGTAATTCTTCTTTACTCCTTTATTTTGAAGTTCAACGTACAAATATTTGATGTAACAATGTTTTCTTGTAATTATCATATGCTTTTCAATCCTACATTTGTGGCATTCTCTCTTGCAAGATAGTTTATACATTCCTATGTTTCCTTGTGTCTATTTATGAAAGCAAGGATTTGGTCTCAAGATCTTTATCATTTAAAAATTTATTCAGAACATCAAGCCTCTTTTGTGCTTGTCAAAGCACTTGTTCATAGTATTAGTCATGTCTATGGCCACCATTGTTGGTTGTGGATGGTAGCAACTCTTTTGCAGAAAATATAGACTGGACTAAATTGCAAGAAGATCTAGATTTTGAATTATGATATTTGTATGAGATCATCTTATCTCACACAAAGACAAGTTTGGTTACGAGGAATAACAAGCTTGAAACCTAAAGAATTTTCCTTTACCTATTTGGGAACTAGGAGCACACTTTTTACAAGGTTCATAGCAGGAAGGGAATGCAACAAGTTGTGAAGCAATAGGAGATGTGATTGCCCTAAACTATGAGGTCAAGTATGTTGTTGACAATGTAAGTGTTGACATTGTAAGTGTTAACATGCTTTGGACCCCCTTTCCATTGATGTCAAAGGGGGAGGTAAGAAGAGGTTAGGAGAAATAAGGAGAAGAGATTCTTAGGGAGGTAAGAAATAATTCTTGGGACAAGAGGGGGAGGAACAAATTAGTGTTGTCATCAATGCTAAAGAGGGGATATTGTTGGAAAAGCTGTCATTTATGGCAAAGAGTGTTGAAGGTGTTGTTAGTCATTGTGTAATGTGAAGCACTTGTTTGTAAGCATCACATAAAGTGTAAAGGTCTAATGAGTATGTATTGTTGACCATGTAAAGTTGTGAGTGAGTATGGTGCGTGTCATAGATATGGCCTTGCATATCTTGTGATGTAAATGTCTTGTAGACGTTGCCATGTAAATATTTTGCAAATGTTGTGATGGAAATGTCTTGCAAATGTTGTGGTGTAAATGTTTCAAGATGTTGATGTATTGTTGCTAGTGTGTCTTCAAAGATATGCTTGTCAAAGTATTGGAGTGTTTGGTTGTTGCTACGATTGTTGGTGTATTTCTAGTCAGAGATGAACAAAGTATACTAGTGTGCTTGAAAGGAATAGAAAGAAAAAATAAGAATGAAAAAAAATATACTTGTTTTCTCAATGAGAAGAACGCCTATATATGTGTATTTTCAACTAGAAAAATTTGTATGACACTTGTAATGAGCAGAAGGAAATATACATTGGTCTTAGTTTTTGCAATCATTATTTTTGGATTGTATTACTTCAATTTTTTTAATATTACAAGGTCCATTTATCTTGACTTGATCTTCAAATTTGGAATGTAGAGAGAGACCACAAAGAGCCCTGTAATACAAAGAGACAACCCTTCACTTTATATTCCTACATGGAACAGTAACAGCCAACAATTTATGCATATAAAAAGAAGTTCTTTTAAATTGAAGAATGGTTAGAGAGTGAGATAATTGATTCATTTATTGTGAGACCTAGTTTGTGGATTGTATGGAAAAGAGAGAAATCCAAAGAGGAGCAAATTTAAATTAGAGTTGAGGAAGAAGAGGATAGAAACAAGGTTAAAAATGGAGACAAAGACCAAGTAAACCAATGAAATAAATTTGTAATCTTATCAAGGGATTGTTGTCTCCTTTCAAGTAGTAGCCTAAAAAAGAGAAGATGGAGCCTGTAGAAGAGGGGTTAGGAGATTTCCAACAAGTTGTAGCTTGCAGAAGAATATCAAGTTAGAATCCTCATGTAGGTAGAAGCCTTAAAAGAGGGAGTAGGACTTTCCCAGCAAATTGTAGCTTGTAGAAGAAAATCAACGTAGAAGCCTCCTATAGGTGGAAGCCTACAAAAAACTAATGTAATAGAGGAAGTAGGAGCTTGCCTTTACATCACAACAACAAAAGTCATGGCTTTTCCCTTTATGGATTTCCACTTATATTTGGTGTCTACACATTGTGTTGTTTTTATATATTGATTCTTATGTTGTGGTTGAATGTTGTTAATATATTAAATATGTTATTTATATGATTTGTTGATGCCTGTATAATAGTTCAGATAAAGAAAGAAAAGTAAAAGTTAGTAAATTGATGACATGAATGCACTATATTGATTCATCCCCATTCTCAGTATAGTCAAGTTTCCAACACATCATGATCCTACAACCCTTGATAATATAGTTCTATAATTTTGGATAAAATCATATCTTGATTCTCCTAAGCCTCAGAGCCATAGACATCAACCAGTTTCCAAAATACAAGCCATTATAAAGAATAATTATATTGGAATTTTGACAACTGTAGATGATTTCCCAGAGGATTAATTGAGTGTTGAACATTCCCCAAACACTGATGAACTTGGAGAATGAAATGGAAGAATAGATGCCCATATACAATATCTTTTAGATAAACCAAGTGATGACAATAGCAGACATAATGACATGTTTGTGGTTACAAAAATAATATAGATAAAACCCACCATTTGGGTGTGCATTTAATGAAAGACAGTGATGAGGAATCATTACTGTTGAATTTTAGGGTTAATCCCAACAAGAATTTTGTGCTTGGTGAGGGTGTGGAATCACAGCAAAAAACCCCAATGATGTCATGGTATGGTGTCTAGGATTAAGAGTCCATGTGAAGGCCACGTTGTTATCTTTAGGTTTGGGTTTAGATGGGCATCTTTCAGGCCACAGTGAAAATGGTTTTGGCCAATGTCCAAAACACTTAAAAGAAATGAAAAATTGTCACATGCTCTCATCGTGGTATCTAGTTTTCGAGCCATTGGGAGAAATTATATCTCCAATGATCTAAACACCGAAAGTCATTCTCTCAAATCTTTTCAACATATCACCATCCCTGTCGGATCATGCAATATGTGAGAAGAATTTTTATGGTTATGGGTAGTGATGGAATATGACATATTGTGTGGGTTTTTGTTTATGTTGTGGATGACAAGGGTGTAGGCCACGAGGGTTATTTTCTAGAGGAAATATTTGGGCAGATCAACTTGAAAGGATCACATCCCACCAGCTTATTAGAAAATCCTAACCCTAAGGGCGTCGAGGAGAATTGACCTCATGACCTCCCATTGGTGAGGTATTTTAGCAACTGGAACTTGACAAATTGAGGTAACCCCATGGCTATGTAGGCCACTAGGGTTACTAACATAGCCATATAAATTAAATGATTGGTAAATGTTGATAAATGTCAAAACACTAGGGTTACTAACACAACCATATAAATTAAATAATTGGTAAATATTGATAAATATCAAAACGTTAAAGTTACTAACACAGCCATATAAATTAAATGATTAGTAAATATTGATAAATATCAAAACACTTACCTTATGATATATCTCAGATTGTTAATTAAAAAAAACATAAAAATTATTACAATTATATTTTTATTTTAAATTATTATCATTATTACAGTTAAAATTATATTTTTATCTTAAATTATTATCATTATTACTCACTGTAAAAAAAAGTATTGTTATTAATATTGGTTGCATCAATAGCTTGAACACCATTGGATTTAGGTTTGGTAAATTCAAATGTAGAATTGAAGATGCAGGTTTATTGGGTGGCGTTATTGTTATTAATATTGGTTGCATCAATATCTTGAACACCATTGGATTGAGGTTTGGTAAATTCAAATGTAGAATTGAAGATGCAGGCTTATTGGGTGGCGTCAGATTTGGAGTAATAGTTTTGTCTGACAAAGATTTTTGGTAGGTGCCATGTAAAGTGCGAGTTCCAGGGAGCATAATTTCAACAACATTTAAATGTCAAATTTAACGGCAAAAACGAAATAGCAAAAGCGAAACAATTGAATTTTGTTGTTTATCCAGGCAAACACTCTTTGTTAGGCGCCGCCCGGCTCTCAGGGAGTAATGGCAGGTCGAAGTCTGAAAACAAAATCGATTGACCACCGTTTCTTTGACTTGATATGAGGCTAACGCTTTTTCCATGTGAGCTTAGTGGACCATAACAACAGAAGACAAAAAGGATCAGTACGCGCACATTCCGTGGAAATGACGCAAACACGTCCTTTGCTTTATCTTCATCGTCCTCTTCCTTCATACGAAATTACATAGGAGTTGTTTAAACTTTAGAGAGGCTGTGGAATTGTTTTGATACGATATTATAGGAGTTGTTTAATATAGTTATCAAATTTGAATTCTAATTCGAATTTTAATTCAATTTGATACGGAAAAAAATTGACATTATACATCTTACACATATTTAATTATTTTTTTATATTTAAATAAAACAATTATTATATGAAAATTCATTAAATATTTTTCTACTAAGTATATTTATATTTACTTATTTCCAACTTTAATTTTTCTTATTTACCTAGAAATAATGAAGATCAAAATGCATCAAATTAATTATTATTGCAGACTAGAAAAACATGTAAAAGTAAAATCTAATAATATGAGTCACAACACACAAAACTAGAGTTCAATGTAAAAATTGAGTTATTGGATATTAAAATTATGATTTAAGTGATCTCTAATACCATGAAATTTATGTCTAAATCACTAAATAGATCTATTTGAAAATGTGCATGCCATCTACAAACATTGATACAATTTTTTTTGTAGATACCTACAAACTTGTATAGAATCTTCTTGAAAGACAACAACAATGATATCCAATTTAAGATTCAAATATGAATTTAGATCATTTACTTCATGTCCGTTTTGTATTATAGTTAAAAAACAATGTTACTTATAAAATAAACACCTTTAAACCTTATAAAACAATGCAATAAAGGTAAATAAGAATCATACTATGTCAAACTAGAACAATTCAATCATAAAATGTCAAAAAGTTAAAACATGGTTTAAAACTTATGTGCTTATACAAAATGCTAATAGAAATAAAAAATTTATGGTCATTACCATAAATGAAGGGCCAAAATTATCTTAAGTTGTATAGGTCATCTCATCTCCATTATTCTTATCCACATTAGTGTATTCCCTCATGAGAGAGGCATTATCACTACTAGCACTCTCATCTAGAATATCTCTGAGCAAGACATCATTCTCATTGATGTGATGTGTGGATGTAGAAGACAATCCCGCAATTGGCGCTTGTGAGGTTGCACTAGATGCATTAAAAATAGGGGGAACCTCTCGTACTATATTTGAAGTTGTTTTCTTCCCCTCCAAAGATTTTAGCCACAAGTGTAAATTGCAATGAATGCTAGCAAAATCTAGCAATTTGCTAGCTCCTAAATGGTTTCTTTTCTTACTATGGATGAACTTATGAGTGCTCCAACTCCTTTCACATGCCGATGCACTAATGACCTATTTTTTTACATGAAAATAATATTATATTAGTATAATAATTTACATGGAATAATTTGCAAATATACATACAAAGTATAAATAATTATGATGCCTACATACCTGACTCAACACCCTGACTGCAAATGTTTGTAGCTGAGGTGTCCCATATCCATGGAGAAACCACCATTGAGCAGGGGTGACCTCTAGATGGTGCAAATCTCATAGTGCCCTAGCTATAGTGAAAGCATGACCCGTCCCTTACTTATATGATATTGATTGTATTCATATTTGATATTGTATCTCAGGATCATGATACATCCTCTTCATGCAATTATAAAATCACTCCATGATATCTGTATCCTTAGGAACGTGAAAGTAATTAGATGCTATAAAAATCCCCGCAGCATGTAATGGCATATGCAACATACACCACCTTTTTTCCACAATTCTCCATATTGGATTATATACTGAACTATCTTTT
Organism: Pinus taeda; assembly: GCA_000404065.3. Lineage (NCBI taxonomy): Eukaryota > Viridiplantae > Streptophyta > Pinopsida > Pinales > Pinaceae > Pinus > Pinus taeda. Next base: position 74,633 of record APFE030222410.1, read on the forward strand.
TTACATATCAATGATATGTGTTCTCTTACTCTATCCATGCTTTCATATACAAAACCCATACATGCAGCGTTAGAATCCACCATCCTCAATATTTGTACAATAGGCTAACAAATAGAGATATTTTTTTTCTGCACATGACCAAACCATTTCATTGAAGATTGTTTTCTCTATTAGTTTATCACCTTCTGACCTTGACAAAGGAGAGTTCACCCACTCTTCATTGCATACAAATGATCGTAATGCAACTTTTTGCTCTACCACCTTTGCAGTGCAATAAAATGGGTGGAAAATCTAGTGTCACATGGTCTCAATAGATTCCTGGTTTTGTATTTTCTAAATATACTCAAACTCAATCGGTGGTTAAGAATGAATTTGACCAGTTGTCTTGCTTGAGATATATTTACTTGCACCCAACCTATTTTACCAATGTCATGAAGGGCTAGATCAATACAATGTGTTGCACAAGGTGTCCAAAACAACTTAGGGAAATGCTCCATCAATAGCTCACCAGCATGAACACAACTGGATGAATTATCAGTGACAACTTGGACTACATTTTCCTCTCCTAAAAAAAAAATATGGCATCCTTTAATATCGGAAATAAATATTCATTAGTCTTTGTTTTGTCCATACAATTAATAGTAGACAAATGGATCACTCCCTGAGGACAACAAGCAAGACTGTTCACAAGAGGTCTAGACTAGCGATTAGTCCAACCATCACTAACTAAATTACATCCAGAAATAGCCCATGAATCCCTTATTGTTTTAACTCTTTCCTCTATTCTTTGTTTGCTCCTATCAATTCCTTTGGTCCTAAGACTTTCATAGCTGGGAAGAACATATGAGGGACCAAAATGGCCGATCTTTTTTAACATATCATGAAATAATGGGCTTTTGATAGTGTTGAAAGAGATATTACAACCAATGGAAAAATCATAAACTGCATCATCTACCTCATTTCGCTCCAATGGCTTCCAAGCTTTCTCCAATGTTTGTTGTGTTGGATCAACGTCTGGTAAAGTAGGTTCTCTTTGTGATCCATATGGCATAAAAGATGTTGTAGATGCCACAAATAGTGGGAAAGAGCTTAGTGTTGAATTAATAACATTTTCTCTTCCCATGAGTGTATCTTGTGTTCTTTTTTTTCTTGCTTCTTGGACTACCTTTCCTTGCTTATGAGCATTGACTTCTTCACTTAAACTTTTCTTCACATCTTTATCAATTTTAGTACATGTTGTCACTCCTCCACTAGTTCCACCCACAATGCCAAGCAAATGATCTCTTGCTCGAGTCGCTGATGTCCCACAAGTATTATTGCAGAACTTGCAATAAATTTTTCCATCTTTTTTTCTTTCAATATATTTCCATTCAGGAAGTTTTGATCTAGGTGCCATCAATGTCCTTTAGAGGATCTCCAACTATCCTGTTCATAAGAAAAAAAAATCATTCAAATTCATTGAATTATATTTGCACATATTTTGAAAAACAAAATTTTTCAAACTATAGAAAATACAAAAGAGACAATGCATAGAAGCCTACTTATGATATTACTTATAATTGAATTAAAAACATGTTAGTCTACGTGAAACTAAAACACATTAATTCCTAGGAATCTAGTAAAAAATTGCAAATATGGCCAGGAACAATTTCAAAACTATGACTAGAGTGATAATTGGATAGATACAAGGAAATTAATATTTACATGTTTATTAACAACTAAGACAAAACATTTGATCACAAATAACAAATAATAGTTTTCATTTAATTTCAATTTGTTATGTGTCGTATCTTATCCAAATTTATTACACAATATGTGGCAGTGCCCAACCATTCTGGTTGACTACAAAAATGAGCCCCTCTATTTGAATTCCACACCAGTGATCCTTGTTTTACAATGGAATGCAATCCAAGTAATCACTATACTCCAACCTAGTAATGGATATCACAAAAAAAATCATGAGAATGAAAACAAAAATGTGATTTAAATATATTTGCAATTTTTTAATATAAAACTTACAATTCCCTGTATTCCAAAAGTGTTTAGTAGATGCATTGATCCAAAAAAAAATTTTGAAGAGAACAAATTATTAATTCTAACTTTGTTTTGCTACTAATTTGACCAATAATTCTTTATGGAAGGGAATAAGTTTTTAACTATAGTTTCTAAGTATACTTTTCTACTACATTAAGACATAATTCCATGTTAATTCTCATTACTTATAGAAGGTTTCCAAAAAACAAGATTAGTTGGTAAACTAGTTTTATTGCAATTTTTAAAAAATAGAACTTAGCTTCTCTGTCATAATTTAAATTTAATATGGAAAAAAAAAACAATTCCAAACTTATAATTTTCTACCAAACTTTAATATAAAATTGAACATGTAAATTTAGTTTATTGTTTTTTATATAAAACATGTAGGATGCAAATTTACTAAGCATACCAATCTTACTACACCATTTGTAACTACATAATTTTTTACATGTTATTTATTATTTTATTATTTTATACATAAAATTTAAAATGTAAATTTACTTTCTATTCTATTCACAAGTGTAAACTTACCTTTATTACTATTTTAGAGCGTTTTCATGTAAATTTAATTATTATTTTAAGCCAAACTTACCTTTATTATCATTTATTTTATTGACAAGTGCACGCATATCTTAGATAACTGCAATTTCTTATTTTATATTTTTTTGTAATATAGAAGTTGCCATTTTTCTATACTTTTGTATAGAAGTTATGGATTTGCAACTAAGCTTTTTCATTTTATATTTTTTGTATTTTTTAATTTGGATTTATCATTTTCCTATTTTTCATTAGAGTTATCCATTTTAAATTGAAATTTGCCATTTTATATTTTTTTTTGGAATATAGAAGTTACTACATTTCTATTTCTTTTATTCACAAGTGCAAACTTATTTTATATTTTTTTGTAATATAGAAGTTACCGTTTTTATATCTCTTTTATTCACAAGTGCAAACTTATCTTATACTTTTTTGTAATATAGAAGTTGTCCTTTTTTTCTACTTTTGTAAATGAGTTATGAATTTGCAACTGCAACTAAGGCTTCCATTTTCTATTTTTTATTATTTTTTTCAATTTTGGATTTATCCTTTTTTTCCTATTTTTTCATAAGCCTTATCCATTGTAAACTCAATTTTGCCATTTTATAATTTTTTGTAATATAGAAGTTACTGTTTTTCTATTTTTTTGTATAAAAGTTGTGGATTTGAAAGTTTACCATTTTATATCTTTTATAATTTTTTCTAATATTAATTTATCATTTTTCTATTTTTTTTGTAGGAGTTATCCATTTAACACTTAAATTTGTCATTTTATAATTTTTTCCAATATAGAAGTTATGGTTTTTGTTTTTTATAAGGGTTACCGATTTGCAAAGAACTTACTATTTTATAATTATTTTTAAGATAGATGTTATCTGTTAGAATATTATATATAATAAGGAGCAATGGAACAATAAAAATATCGGCAAAATATAAACACAGAAAATACACAAAACAAGAGAGACACAGATATACGTGGTTCACCCAGTTTGGGCTACGTCCACCTCGAACAGCCATTCCTTCCTTTCTATTATCCAACAAAATGAAGAGACACAACCTACAGCAAATCCGTTGTAATATCCTCTATCTTCTCTCACAATCTCACCTCTCTGTTTCTCTCTCACACAGAATACACATCTATTTCATAGCCTCAAATACAATGCCCTCATACAAAGAGAGGGGTTGCCTTCTAGGGAAAAAAACCCTAAACTAAACATAAGTTCTACCGTCAGATCATCCGCCTAATGAACGACCTAGATTGACTACAAATTACTATACTTTTACAAGGCAATTTTTCAGTTGTTTTTAGCTTCGGGGGCGCTAGCCCCGAAACCCCCCGCCAGGGGGGCCTCCCAAAGGTCGCAGCCACCCCCCTTGGACCCCCCCTGCAGTGAATATTTTACGGGCGGTGTTGCCGCCCCCATTTTGAACTAGGGTCCAATGTGGTGGTACTTTTGAATATAGAAGATAATCAGGCTCCACACCCAACAATCTCCCACTTGGAGACTGATTGTAGCAACTCCACCGCTACTCCATTTGCTGGACAATGACTCCTCTTTGGACCTGGCTGTTTCTCATCTTCATCGTCATCCTTGAAGACCAACTGAAACTGAGCATATTCTCAGTTTTTCCCTGGTTACAACTTTTGTTAGCATATCTGCAGGGTTCTGGCTAGTGTGTATCTTTTCCAGCTTCAACTCTCCATCTTCCAAATCTGATCGTATGAAATGGTACTTGAGCTGTATATGTTTCGTC
>APFE030222410.1:93900-106725 GCA_000404065.3 Pinus taeda
ATGAGCAATTTGTTTGGGATTATACCATATTATGTCTTAGAACAATTTGTAAATAATATATAGTGAAATACCAAAATCAAACTAAAATTAAAATAATCAATTTTCTAACCAAATTACTAACAATATTTAGCATTTTATAGAGAAATTTGATAGAATCTTTTTTATAAAAATTTATTGTTTTATTTTTTTTATAAAAAAAATGTTTATTTTTTCATTTTTTAATTAATCCTCATATAAAAAAATAATCCTTATAAAAAATATTATAAAAACTAAAAAAATAAGATTAAAACTAAAAGATCGCTGCATTATTTTTATAAAATTTCATTTTATAATTTCCACAGTTAATTGAAAAACTCGATTTACTTACTCTATGATTTTATTCAGCAGTGACAACGTTCCTATCCATGGTTACACAGAGCCCGAGCTTCATTGTTTTACACCGCACGAGCAATATAGTGGATGCTAGACCTACTGACACCGCACGAGCAATATAGTGGATGCTAGACCTAGGCTGATAGAAAGCTTTGACCAAAATCAGTCACAGCTGACCCTACAGAATTGGAAACTGACGAATTATTGGCCGAATCGAATTAGAGAATTTTCGATTTTTTTTTGCCGTACCGAACTTGATAACTATGGTTTAGGGAGGTTGAAAAATTGTTTTGATGAAATTTAAGTAAAAAAATTTCAAAAAATAAATTTATTTTATAATGAAAATAAATTCACACCATTAAAATTTATCTAAAATTTTTAAATTCAAAGACCATAATTTAAATTTATAAAAATCTCTATCCAATTTTCTCAGAATATAATTAAAATTTCGAAAACTTTCCAAACAAAAAAAGCAATTACATAAACAAATAAACTTACAAAGTTGATCCCCTCCGCGTCCTGCTTTTTCCACTCCACTTTGTCAGAAAGCAGTCTATTAATTTTATCTTATTATTACTATTATTGTCGTTGCTTCCTCTCTCCTCAATGATGCTCACATACTTATACAACCCCTTCTGCCATTGATTCCCCATCATTTATTTTGCTATTACTCTTCATCTTTCCATTATATCTACTCCATCTGCTTTCTATTGATTTGCAGGTTTTCATGTATTATATGGAGATAGAGGGATGGAAGCAATCATCCGCCTCCACTATTTACAGAGTTTCATTAGTAGTGGCGGCTGTGGCCGTAGCTTCTGCTCCGTTTGTATCGAAGCCGCTGTTTCCTTCGCTACAGCACTTTGTGGCGGTGACCGTTTCGTGGGCGCGGGATTCGTTCTCTGGCTGGCTGACTCCGCCATATTTGTTTTTCCCGTTGAACTGCATCATTCTCGCCATATTCGCCAATTCCGGCGGCTTTCCGGCTCGGAATTAATCGCACGATCACGAACCCCTGGAGCTGGACCACCATCGCCGTTTCTCGGAATTAGTCCAGCAAATCAGCGGATGCCGCGAGGACTCGGCCCCAGAATCTGAGAATGAAACGATTCACAATGACTGTGAAGAAGCTGAAGTAATGGAGAGCGGATATACGACCCCTTTCTTGGAAGTGGAGAAAAGCACGAATTCTTTAGAAGCAGCGGCATGGAGACCTGCTGTGGGTATCGCAAGAGCCGATGATCAGTCGAATAAAATGTTGGCTTCTGTTCGTTTCACTCGTCGAAAGGTGAACGTGCACGAAAGCGCCTGCAAATCTCTACGGGTGAACCAGAAACACAAGGAGGAAACATTTGAATCGGTGTGGAAAAAAATCACAAAGGGGTGTCATCCCCCTCTTACGAGGCATCTCCGTCCAAGCCCCAACAACCCGGATGAATCAAGAATCGATCATTCTTCCCCTTCTGTCAGGCGGGGCAATGAAGAAGAATCTACAGCGCTCCCGTGTAGTGGAGTAGGGAGGCCCGCGCGAAGCTTATAATAATATGCCAAATAAATTAAGTAGAGAACACATGATAGATTATAATATTGTTATGTTCAACTATAGATGATAATATTGTTATGTTCAACTATGTTTGATTGCAAATTAAGTCTAAGTTTTTTCCTTCAAAGGCTGTGCACATATTCTTTTTGTTTGTTTATTCTCTACGAGAAAGCAAAACACATGAGTAGCGACTTCCTCAATAATATGTCTCCTTTCCTTTTTTATTGAAATAAAAGCTTCCAAAAAGGAAAGTCACTTATACAAGATAAACAACTAAGCAACCATATTCATTTAGCACCATTTTTAATGGAAGTAAGTAGAGTCAAGGAATCTTTATTTACTTAATGGGAAGTAAATTGGGATTATTTTAATGAAGGGTGAAAATGTTGAATTTATCTAAATTTAAATTTTTATTACTTATGATACTAAAGATTTATCTTAATATTGGATCTATTGACTATTAAGAGGGATCAAATATTTTAAGGTACAAATTTTTTATTGGGTGTAAAATTTGAGTAAAGGTTTGCACATTGAAATATTTGATCTTTATTATCACTTGATAGATCCAAGGTTAATATAGATCTATGCGGGTTTCAGTGGTCTATGGAAAATTTGTTTAACATTTACTTATTATGATCATTTTAAATATGCTTAATATGTCTAAGATTCATATGGTCATTTTAATTTGATTGTTAATTACTTGGATGATGAAAAATGATTAATTAAAAATTTTGAAAGCAAAGTGACAATGTAACAATGTTGAATGATAGAAAATGTGAATAATAAGAATCTAGTAAATTACAAATAGGCTTCATTGTGGTTAATCTCAAACTATTTTCTTCTTATTGTCACACCTATTAGTTTACAACCATAGTTGAAATGGTAGATCATTTAAATATTTAACTCAGGATGTTGTAGTAAACATCATACCTTATCTCTCTTGCTCTCTAAGATTGTGACTTATGGGGTGTTAAACCCCAAATAAGTTTCAATTGTAGTTTTTTTCTATTACCTTGTTTAAATGCAAAGTGACTAACAATGTTGAATGATAGAAAATGAGAATAAGAAAAATATAATCAATTACAAATAGTTTACACTCTCAAGAAGAAAACATTTCTGGTAAATGAACATTTTATTTAAGATGAAAAACAAATTTTATTTATGGTTGAATTATTGTAACACAATTCAATACACTGGTTAATAATATTTTGTGCTTACACTAAATCCAATGCACAATATTAATTTAATTACTTTGAAATTAATGTACATCATACATCTAGTTATATTAAATGAGAAATCAATATCTACACTAATGCATCTAGTGCAAGCTTTAAATAAAATTAGAAATCAATGCATCTAATACATGTATCCAATGTAATCAATTAAATAGGATTAGGAATCAACATTTACACTAAAACCCATGCATATGTTTCAGTGAATAACATTCTCTCTATATCTGTGGCCATGTATACTCAATTAACCAACAAAACTTAAATTAAGGAATCATACTCGATTAAACAACGAAATTTAAATTAAATAAATAATAGATGGAGTGTGTGATCAATCGATGTAGATCTCATCTCATCTCGCCATGATTATATATATATTTTTACTATTATAAACGTATTAAATTTATAATATTGAAAAACTTTTTATATTACATTTACACATCTCCTATTAAATTATAAAAAACTTCTCAATGCAATAACCAGCCGAATATATCAGAGAAAAAAAAATAAATTAAATTTTACCTTTGTCGAGGATTACTGCCATCATATCAACGTATTTAATTTTATTAATTAATATCATGTTTCATCGTATCATTTTGAATCACCTTGTTAACTTTCTACCTTTTTCCGGGTTTACTGCCATCATATCAACATATTTAATTTTATTAATTAGTATCATCTTTCATCGTATCACTTTGAATCGCCTCGCTAACTTTCTATGTTAAAAAAAACTGAAATATCAAATCACTGTAAAATTCTTTTGAATAACCATATAGGTTGATAGCAAGTAACTTTTTTATCCAAATAGTTTTATTAATTTTCCATTTTTCATTTGTGGGAAAAACAGATCTTATACTTCAAAAGTGAGATGCTTGTAAAATGATTCTCGATTTAATGTTATGAAGCTTAAAACACATACATGTTTCATTTTTATGGTGATAGTTTAATAATTTTCTCTTACATATTTTATAATAGGTATGTGAGTACATAGTTATGATGATTTGATAACATAGTGTGAGAAATGATATACAATTAAAAAATTAATGTTATAAATGGATATTTTTATAATAATGATATTTTTTTAAATATTATTTGGTAACAAGTGTTTGATATTGTAATGATCAAAGAGATTTAGAACAGTTGGTGAAGGAGCGCGTTGTTAAGACGCTCCGTAAGCAAAGGTCACCGGTTTTAGTCTCGCCGATACCAAAAATCCAGCATGGTTTCCGCTCGTGCGGCTCAGGCCGGGTGCGATCCCCGGGTGACTTTGACGGCTTAGATGCCCCTAAGTCGTGGTCTCTCAGCCATAGGGTAAGCGTGATTTTCAGGATTCACCCACTTATCAATAAAAAAAAAGTGTTTGATATTGTAATGAGGTTTTTATACTTCTAATTTAATTTAAGAAAAGAAAGGTGGATAAGAGAGATTTAAATTTTTTTAAATATTTTTCGTTGTTGCTTACAATAGAAGATTCAGATTAACTTGAAACCTTAATCTTACATATTATGAATTTTATTATTAATAAATTAATATGAAAAAATGTTCCACTCTCTTTATTAGTCCATTTCATTGCTTAATTCACCATTTCATTTCTCTTGTTTGCTCCATTGCTCCATAATTCTAATTCAACGCAACCTATTGAGGATAACCTTGGATTACTACAAGCACTGATTTGATTGAGCTCCCTCGCTCTCACTCTTTGTTGTCCCCATCTAGACCATATAATGTAATGGAAGAAGAGTCAATTTCATCATTAGACAACATCCTACCAAGAGGGACCACACAATTGTGAAACTTATCTAATCGATGTTTGTCGAAGCTTACTTCTTTGATCCTCCCTTGCTTAGGAGATACTTACTTCAAACATGATTCAAGATAGTTAGTTATTGTCAGAGATTCTAAACTACTGGAAGGCCTCAACTAAACTTGTTTATATGTTCTTGGAGATAAGTCCTAGAATGTCCTTAAGAAGATGGAAGGTGAGACCTACCTCAATGGCTCTATCATCGTTGGGAATTATTGTCTCGGAAGTTGATACTAGAGAATCCAGAATATATCAAAATTCGAAGGTCGCAAAACTTGATGCAAAGGTTTCCATTGCATAGAGCTCAACAAGAACTTTATAACGCCACTTGAATGGACTTAAACAAACTCTATATGAGGAAAATATCATGTTTTCAAGTTTTATTAAACAAGCAGAAATGGGGTTAGAGGTGTGCCACACGACAGTCCTTTAAAGGACATGTGGAAACCATATAGAGTGACAAGTGGCATTCATACAGAACATGTGGGAGAAAAAACATTGGACACATGGTAGTTTACCATACGAAAAATGACTTAGCTCTAATGTGGTAGATGACGTATTGTTGACATGGAAAAATGATTATGCCAACATGGTAGATAGGTGGCCCAATCAGAAGGTGACACATAGCATGGGCTAATGACATGGCAGAGTGATGTGGCATCCAACTTAACAAGCCGATTTGGTAGTGCTAAGTAGGTAGAAGGATGTGGACCAACCATATGCTGCCATGTGGAAGCCTTCGATTGTCTAAGAAGGTTCCATCAAGTAGTTGTAGAAAGGTCAAGAAGTGAATCAAACTGCGAAACTTGATGAGGGAAAAAACATCAGTGGCCATTGGACCACTCAATGGTACTCAATAACATATGTGTGCAACTTCTATATAAAGTGTTGCTCAACCCAAAATGGAGTCAACATGAGTCGAATCACTGAGCTCCCACCAAGTTACCAAAAAATGAACATAACCATTGTGCTAGCCATATACCTGTTGAAACCTTCACCAAGCACTAAATTTAAACCTTTGTTATAACAAATTGCCAAATGTGAAAGTCTATGAGCTCGAACCTAGAACCTCCCACAAGAAAGAAATGACTTGCAACAATCCTCTAATCAATAAACCAATATTAGACACCTTTATTGGTATTGAAATCAAAATTGGTTTTGATATGTAAACTGTTGAAGGGAGCGCAATGTTGCAGGCTTGACCTCGAGTCGATTAGCGTCCTGACATTTAAATATATCAATGTTTTTCCATTGTGCCATAAGGAGGATTTTCACAAAGAACTTTGATATAACTATTTTAAGTTATAATTAGCTCTACGTAGTTTGTAAAAGGTGGATTTGTAACTCAAATTTGGAGCATATTTTGGAGGAAGTTGTGGTTTTGGGAAACCCACTCACCTTCTAGTAGAGACATAATTTTTTATGTTGGTTGAAGGCTTGATGCTTGATGTAACGTCAATTTTTTTAGGCTAACAGAAGCAGTCCCTAGCTGGAAGTTGGACCTAGAGATGTAACCCAAACATTGGGTGAATTACGTGTTTTCTTTAATTCTCTATATTCTACTATTATTGCTTCATTTTAAACTTTATGATTGCTCCTAAGCATTGATTAAGTTAATTCCTCATTCACACTTAAGTAATTTTGCAAAGCAATCAAGTTAAATATCCATATTAGTTGTCCATATCAGCCTGAAAGAGGGTTTCCTCCACTTGAGATATGAGATCAACTCCCACGGTGAGGGTAGTTACACCGTTGTCAAAGATATAGTAGCTAACCATACTATTGAGGTGAGTTTTAGAGGGATAATAGAATGTAACAACCATGATTTCATTGAAGATGACCAAAATCCGAACTCCTAGACTGTTCTCAGCCATATCTTCATCCACGCAGAGATTGGTCCCTCTAATGAAGCATCCTTGTTGGTAAATCATGACTCTCTTAACACTAGGGAATATGTTAAGAAGCTTTGTTAGCAAATAGTTGGCTTTGGTCATGTCTACTCCACTTGTAGTGCAAAATATGAAATGAGTGATCTTCAACTCAGGATTTCCAATGAGTTTCTTTTGGTGACTCCATGAACCTAGATATAATACTCGTTGAATACATTATGTCATGCCTCATTTCTATGAGATACATTGGGTTTCCTACTAGCTTCTTATATAAAGTGGAATTAATTGCCAGAATGTTGTCATTTGTGCTTAGCTTGGTTCTTAGGACAATTGGTGTTTATGTTAGATTGCATACACTCATCTTGAATCTTGTCAAAATTTATCCTTTGCATATACTTTTTTTAAGAATGAAGATTCCTTTTCAACCTAATCAACTTTTATTCCAAGAAAATATTCCATGTGACCAAGATTGGTCATCTCAAATTCCTTCTCCGTGGTTGTTTGAAGACCTTCAAGCTGTAAACTTCCTATGTAAACCATATCATTAACATAAATACAAAAAATTATAATATTACCTTGCATATTTGTTTTAATATATAGAATGGGTTGATTATTGTTGTGTTTGAATCCTTTGTTGAGCATATATTAATCAATTATATTGTACCATACTTTGAGGGATTGTTTGAAACCATAAAAAGCCTTTTGTAACCTTTCAAATTTATGTTCTTGACTGTTGATTTCATATGTTGGAGGTTTATTTACATAAAATTCTTCCTTCAAGATATCATTTAAAAATGTTGATTTAACATCCATTTAATAAACTAGCTAATGATTCTTTATCGATATTACTAATATTGTTTTGACAGTTTCCAATCTTACTAATAGGTTGAAGGTTTATTCATAATCCAATCCAGGATTTTATGCAAAGCCTTTTTGTACCAATTTACCTTTATGATTTTCAATTCCACCTTTTCATTAACCTTGGTCTTATAGATCCATTTGACTCTAATGATCATTTTCGTTCTTGTAGATTTGCAAGACTCCATGTATCATTCCTCTCTATGGCTACAATTTCTTCATTCATAGCTTCAACACATTCTTTCTTTTTTATTGTTTTTTCAAAATGTGTTGAATGGAAAGACAATAAAGAAAATGTACTTGTTCATTACCTAGTTATTCATAAATATCTCTAAAACTTCTTGTTTTCTATGGAATGGTGAATTAAATTTCATTGCTTGAGGATGGACTGTGCACATTCTATCTTCCTTGGTTTGCATCTTTGTCTAGAACTTGTAGGTGTGGAAATCCTTATAGTGGATTTTCTACTTTTCTTGCATCACGTATTTCAAAGGTATGTGGAGAAATTTGATTCTTGTTTGTCCCTTTTTCTTGATCATTCCATGCTTGATAATTAAGGAATTTAACATCTCTTGAAATAATTTTTTATCCTAGTATAGGGATTGTACAAATTTTAAGCCTTGGATTCTTCATTATATCCAACAAATATGTACTTTTCAATCCTATCATCCAATATCCTCCTCAATTCTTATGGAACATGTCCATAGGCTACACAACCAAAGATACTCAAGTGTGATACACTTGTGTTCACATCTCTCCAAGCTTTTAAAGGAACTATGTTTTGATACTTTTGGTTGGTGATCTGTTCAAAACATAAATTGAACATGCTACTGCTTCTACCTAATACCTCATTAGGAGAATTATTTTCCTTCAACATGCTTTTGGTCATATTCATGATAGTTTGATTTTATTTTTATGCTACTCCATTTTGTTATGGAGTGTACCCTTTTGTAAATTCCCTCTTGATACCTTGATCCTTGCAATATGCTACAAATTCTTTGGAATCATAGTCACTTGCTCCATCTGATCTTAACACTTTAATTTTCTTTTCTCTTTGCTTCTCTACTATGGTTTTGGATTGCTTTAATTTTACAAATGTATCAAATTTGTTTTTGATGAACAAGACCCTTGTCATTCTACTGAAATCATCAATAAAAGTTAGAAAATGAAAAAAATATCCTATTCACTAGGTTTGCATTAGACCAAAAAGATATTTGTATTAGTTCAAGTGGAATGTTGGCTCAATAGTTGGAAGCATTTGGAAAGTCGTTTCTTTATGTTTGGAAAGGATACAAATTTCACGTGGATTACAATGGACATCTACCACATGTAGATGTAAATCCATAAATTTGTTTTGCAAAAGATCAATAAATTTAAAAGCTAAATGGACATATCTAATATGCCATAAACAAGTTTCATCAAAACTTATTACAAACTGAGCATATTGTAATGCATGCTTGAAATTATCATGAGTAGAGGAAACAACCTATTTTTGGTCATTTGGATCCTTGATATGACTCTTTGATTAGGTGGTCTATTAATAATTATGAAACTAAGACCTTTACACTTGAGTTCAAACCATTTTCACTCTTTCATCCTACACTCAACAAGTTATTTTTCGGATTTTGAACATAATAGACATCAAGAACGTATTTTTTTCATTTTTCCTAGTTACAACTATAATAGTACCTTTACCTAAGGCACTAACAAGATTATGATCACTAAACATAATTTGATTTTTAATTGTTTCATCAAAACTTGAAAAACTATATTTGTTACCTATGATATGGTTCTTGTAGCCATTGTCTAGTAACCATAGACATTCATTGCTATTTTCTTATCTAGTAACAGATGTCATAGGATAACTACACAACTAGAGAATATTATAGGATATGCAATGATGCCATAATATTTGTGTATGTGTTAGAGTGCCAAAGCATACAAGCTTAAGTAGACTCAATGCCATGGAATCAATAACAAAAGCTTGAGAAATATGCATGTCAAAGAATGTAGTTCGGTGGAGAAGTGGACTTCCATGGGTTCTGAAGAGTTATCTTACTCCCATGGTATGGACCAAAGTATTTCAGATGATGATGAATAGAATACCTTGTGAAGCCAGAATTCTATGATCTAGAGATGGATGACAAGGATGAGACTTGGGTGCTATGCAAAAGATAATACAGCAAATCTGACACATTGCTCAACTACCTAGTGTGTTTTATAACTCTTTGGAATGACTACCAAAGACATGAAATATATGTAACTCAATATTGGGCCATGTTTTTTATCAATTGTAAAGTTGTGGAAGACCATAGAATACAAAGGATTGCAGAAAACATGAGGCAATCGATACAATTGAAACGATTGTAAGAAACGAAGAAATCAATACAACAAAAATTATAATAGTGTTCCTAAAGCTACAAATGAAATTAAGAGATGAACTTTTCAAGCCATTTTGTTGTTATGTTTGTGAGGCAGAGGTTGATGTGCTTGATGAAAATGAGATTTCTCATTTTTCAATATCATGTGAAGTAATGGTTAGTTCAAAATAACACTAATGTAGTTGACTTATCAATCCTTGATCAATGCCTTACTAATATTTTGAGGTTTCGCGGGCCCTGTAAAGTATTTCAAGTTGATGTCTTCATCAAATTAACATAAAATAGCGGGAACTTAGGAAACACCTTTTTGCATTCCTACATAGCATAAAGAGAAATTCGTCTTCAGTCCTAGATTTTGAAGTTGAATGTACGAATATTTGATGTAACAATGTTTTCTTGTAATCATCATATGCTTTTCAATCCTACACTTGTGGCATTCTCTCTTGCAAGATAGTCTATACATTGCCTACTTTTCCTTCTGTCTATTTATGGAAGAAAGGATTTGGTCTCAATATCTTCATCATTTGAAAATGTATCCAGAGTATCAAGCCTATTTTCTTCTTGTCAAAGAACTTGTTCATAGTAATAGTCATATGTATGGCCACCTTTATTGGTTGTTGATGGTAGAAACCCTTTTGTAGAAAATATAGGCTAGACTAAATTGCAAGAAGATCCAGATTTTGACTTATGATATTTGTATGAGATCATCTTATCTCACACAAAAGATAAGCTTGGTAATCAGGAATAACTAGTTTGGAACCAGGATCACACTTTTTACAAGGTTAATAGTTGGAAGGGAATGCAACAAGTTGTGAAGAAATAGGGAATATAAATGCCCTAAACTATGAGGTCAAGTATGTTGTTGAAAATTTAAGTGTTGACAATGTAAGTGTTGACATGTTTTGGAGCCCCTTTCCATTGATTTCAAAGGGGGAGGTAAGCATAGGTTAGGAGGAATAAGGAGAATAAATTCTTAAGGATCTAAGAAATGATTCTTGGGATAAAAGGGGGAGGACTAAATTAGTGTTGTCATCAATGCCAAAAGAGGGAGATTATTGGAAAAGTTGTCATTGATGGCAAAGGGTGTTGAAGGTGTTGTTAGTCATTATGTAATGTGAAGCAATTGCTTGTAAGCATCACATAAAGTGTAAAGGTCTAATGAGTATGTATTTTTTATCATGTAAAGTTGTGAGTGAGTATGGTGCTTGTCATAGATATGGCATTGCATAGGTTGTGATGTAAATGTCTTGTAGATGTTGTGATGTAAATATCTTGTAAATGTTGTGATGTAAATGTCTTGACCCATCATTGTTGTTGGCAAGGAAATAATTATTGATATCGAAGTTATCAATGCACCTTTATATTATAACCTCTTTTTTGGTCATAGTTACACACACGTCATTTCAATTGTCGCATCTTTTGTCTTTCGCAAGATATGATTTCCCCATAATGGAAATATCTTCACTATCAATCAACTGAATTGCTATGACCCTCGGTCTCAAACGTCTCCTCAGAATACCATTCCTACCTTAATCGATGTTTCCCCTGGAGTCTATAAAGATTCCACACTGCTTGGGGCTTATTATGGCCCACAACCTGTTTCTGAGAGCCTATCTCAAGTGTTTGCATGCTTTAAGCATCACGGGTTGCCAATAAGAAATTTGATACATATTCCCAACAGTCAGCTCCCCAATAATCTATTGCTCAAGAATCAACTCATCCTTCTAGAACAATTCCTCCATACCATTTCCCTTGAGGCGGTTTTTATTTTGGCCCTCCTCCTTTTAGAGGAGCTCCTCTAGGTCACTACCCCTTTGGTAAGATACCTTTATTATTTTCGCTACCAAGAATATTTTCTACTCCTGTAATGACTATGTTGATTCTTCCTAACATGACTTTGGGTATCCCAGTTTGGTACATCAATCCTCCCACAAACAGTCCTCCTAACTTGCTCAAACCTTACATGGCTTTGACTCTGGTACAACCTGTTGTTATCACCCCTTCCTTTGCTTCAGTTCCACAACAACCTCAACAAGAATTCATTCTTGTTGTAAAAGCATCTAGTGAGGGGGGCAAGGACAAGGATTCAATAATTATCCTGACCTCTCCAATGTTAAGAGCATGGTCTTTGAATTTGGTATTCAACTAAATCCTAATATTCTTGAGGTGTAAGTCACCTTACCCAAATCCACCTCTTAGAAATTAATTAACGGAGCAATGAAATACACAAAATATTGCGAAAACACAAATATATAAACGCATAAAACAAGAGAGACACATATAACATAGTTATTGATCAAACAAGAAAATTACTTAGAACCTGTTTTTTTGAGGTAGCAAAAGATCACCCGATTTTAAAAAGTGGTGATTTAGAATACACACATTTTTTTGGAGAATATTTTTGGCACTATAAATTTTCTTATGTATCAAGTATGAACATTTTTTTTAAATGTTAGTGATTTTCTTGCTGATTTTGAATATTGTTGAAGCAACATCAACACATTTTTTTAGAGGGCTTATTTTTTTACACTTTCAATTTTTTTATGTATCAAGTATGAACATCTTTTATAAAATGTTAGTGATTTACATCTTGATTTTGAAAAGTGCTCATGTAACACCAACCTTTTTCCTTTAGATGGCTTATTTTTTGCACTTTAAATTTTCTAATGTACTAAGTGTGGATATTTTTTTTTAAATCTTGGTGATTTTCATGTTGGTAATAAAACATAAAAATAAAATAAAATAAAAC
>APFE030222410.1:107242-126330 GCA_000404065.3 Pinus taeda
AAAATTTCCCCCTTTTTAATTTTTTTAAATTTTTGTTTACATTTTTAATGTTAGATCTAAGACTTTTGTGATCCATAATGTAGAGAACAGTCTTTCGGATTAATCACATTGTAAGGATTGGGTCGACTTCTCGAACCAACTAATGTGGTTCATCCTTAGGACAATGTGATTAATCTGAATATCAGTCTTAGCCTAGAACTCAACGATCTAGGTATGGTTGATTATCCCTTCATTCCTTGGATAGTTTATCCTACTGGACTCTAGCGAATCATATATACATCGGATATCATATATTATTGATACCATATGTTCAAATATTCCACTCTATCTGATATCACACTTACCATCATACCATGTCCCCATGTTTGACTTGGAGGGCAAGGATGACCCTATACCGTCTCTAGTATTTCATTCGTGTATTCTTTTTTTACCTTGATTCTTCACTAGGAACCATCCTTCCAAGAAGCATTAAGGCCATTTTTCAACAAGTAAGGCCACTTACCTGAAAGTCATAGATCTAAAATACAATGTTTGGTTTGTCTACTATGAGCTTGCAAAGATTTAGGGCATCCTCGTCCTCTCCAAATTCTCTGACAACTCAATGTGAAAATGAATTGGAATTGGGGGAAAGAAGCCCTTTTATAGGAAAAACCCTAGCTTTTTTCCATCAGCCATTATGAGAAAACCATACCTCAGTTTGAAACATTGTCAGCACCATTGGAAATTTCTCACTGAGCTCTATAATGGGTCTCTCTTTGTTTCCGATAATTTGAAACTACCCCACAAAGCCATTTTTTCCACAAAGTCTCACTCTGCCGCCTATTAAAACCAAATCTCTCCATATGAGTGGGTCTTACTTTGGCACCACTTTTCCTTCACACTTGTTGACCTATTTGTTGAGTTTCATCATGAGTAACCACTATTTACTCATGTTTTTGAGGTCCCCTATAGGCCTTTCCCATGTGGAAGCATCATAGAGTCACCCTTTTTTAGAGTATCGGAGATGAGTCACCCCTACATCCATAAAGTATGTTGAGAATCCCATTGAGTCTTGTTATAGTGTAGTATCCATCCATGCATCGCATTCACCCCATTTTTCTCACATTTGGCTTCCAACTATCATGAATTGTCTTTTAAAAGCCTTCGATCTGAGTATTTAACCATCCCCTTTGAAATTGTGTCAGCCACTGCTAGGCTAACCTTGCATATTTTTCTTTGAAAAGGGAAGTCATAAGTCCACCAGTCCCATTATTTCCCCATCATTATCCCTGGTGTCATTATCTATCATTAACAATGTTATGATCCTCGTGCCTTTATTGAGGACTCCTCATTACCTCAAATTTGGCAAGACTTCTTCTATTGACTTTAGCACATATATTCCAAGGGAATGGTCTAGAGGGAAATGTACCTTCATTTTTGCCTTCAAAAAAAATTGTTACCTTGGATAAAGCAAAGGGAATCATCATTGACCTTTGACTTGGTTGTTTCTCACATGCTCGTATCCAACTCCTTATCGCATGATTGAGAATCATACAGTTGATGGTCCAATGATCTAGCAGATCGTACCAACATTCCCAAGGTGTGTGTGAGATGTTTCAAACCTCATGAGGTGGTGGCCCTTCAAGTAAACCCCCACATGCCCAACAGACGGTAATACATGATTCTAGCCTCATATGCAGTTATGTAGATTTGACTAGCTCGGTTTCAACCAATCACAAAGGCCACAACATGCACATGCCATTTATATGGTTCATTCATATCTTTCGAGCCGCTTCTTGTTCGCTTGTGATATTCCCCTCATATTAGCTTGGGGGCAATTATGTCCTATGTACTCAAATCAACACATTTCATTGTATCAATCCTCGCTTATGTATTCTAGGAAATTATGTATATGGGAGTCATTATATCACTGTATCTTTTTTCTAACCCAGTTGATGCCAACTTATCATGTATCATGTACTTTATTTTCTCAGA
This sequence comes from Pinus taeda, assembly GCA_000404065.3. Classification (NCBI taxonomy): domain Eukaryota; kingdom Viridiplantae; phylum Streptophyta; class Pinopsida; order Pinales; family Pinaceae; genus Pinus; species Pinus taeda. Next base: position 109,217 of record APFE030222410.1, read on the forward strand.
CCCATATTGGGCACATCATTATCATTTGTACTCAATTATCTTGACGAGTATGGGTATGCCTCCCCCACATCATTGAGATCTTGTATTGATCAATAAAAGGATACTTCTATCAAACAAGTAGGTCTCACGCCCATCAATTTCAGTCCTTCCTGTTGTTTCAATGATCTCTCTCTATCTCTATGAATCCCCTTCAGTGTCTCGCGAAAGTGAACCTACAACATATTTTGGTCATACGATGTGCTCCTAACACTCTTATGTTGGGGAGCAATTTGTTATCACCCAAAAAATGATTACCTAGCCATGTCTTACTAGGTTGATCGAAATACACCATGTAGGATGGGCCTTTACATATTAAAACCCACTTTCACTTCAAGAGATACTTTAGTGAACCATTTTTCTAAATTATTTCCCATTAAAACCCAAAAATCCCTATGAGAATAGTTAAGTAAATCATTATTTATTTATTCTTCCCCTATTTCCCTCATGACATAATTGTTAAATCATTATTTAATAATATTTCCAATTCATATTTGTCTTAGTCGCCATAAAGTAATTAATAAATTGTTTTTATTTGTTAATTACTTTAGCCACTTTCTAAATAAATATATTTTACCATTTTGAATATCTTTTACCTCTCCAAAAATATAATAAAATATTCACAACAGCTAAATTTTGATTTAGTCAATAATATTCCAATTCTCAATCTATCTCAATATTTTGTTATAAATAGAGGGGTTTTCTCCTCATTCTTCGCTATGACCATTATCATCATCCCCATTATCATCTTATGACATTTGAGCTCTCATCTTGATTTCAAGTCTCTATTGCCATCCTTTGCCCACCACATACATTGCGAGAAATATTTAGAGATTAAGCACAAGGCCTTCAAAGGACCCATCTCAAAGAGGGAGATTTGTAGACCAAAGTCTACAAACTCTCCTCATGAGGTGTAAAATTTACACTTGCTTAATAAAATAAAATTTCCGTTCATATTTCCATTGGGTTCTTACATTATTATTCTATTGTTATGTGTGTCTTTTGATTTGCATATTATTTTACAGTAGGGTTTTAACATTTATTTTGCAGGTATGGAGAATACATTAATAACCATTTTTTTGTTAGGGTTGCTTGTCACTAGAAAATTAAGTGAAGCATTTCTTTTACACTTGCAAAAAAACTTCATGCTAACAACATCTACTAATTTGATAAATACTTTTAAAGGATTTTCCAAAGGGAAAGAGGTTATGAGATTTGCAATGGTTGCTCTAATTCCAAAAGCTATCTTTCAAAACTAGAATGGCCATGAGTCAATGAGCATTGTGAATACTTTGAACTAAGGAAATGGTGTAAAAGAAGATAAAATAAGGCAAGCTTTCAGCACACTTAATTAAGAATATGAACTTCAACTCTGGGGAAATCATGGTGAGCATAATAAGAAAATGTGAGTGAATTTGTGGAACATGGAGCACCTATTAAGGGTTTTTAAATAAAAAACTTGAGTACCAGCAAGTAAATCTTGGAAACCTTTGAGCACTAATGAGAGGAGTGGGTGAATCAATAGCGTGATCTTCTTAACAATTTTACCAATTAAAACTTCACTTACTGAATCGTGCATATATCCAACAACATATTATATCATCACATGAATACAACAATGTAAGAAACTAAATCAGAACCATGAGAGAAAAAATACCACAAATACAACCACAAAAACCATCACACAAGAGACACAAAATATCTAGTGGAAAACCCTTCACTGGGAAAAAAACAACCCTTATTATTGTTGAGCTATTTTGAATCTTCTATCTTTCAAATATAGTATTTTTACATAGATGAATGACTCCCATCAGTCGGGAGACTCGGCCTCATATACAATCAGCTGACTATGATCATCTTGGAGATTCGATTCTATTGATAAGCTCATAAGACTATGTTCTCCATGGATCTACAGACTACCATCCACTAAAAGTCGCCACTATCAATCGATTCTTGCCCAAATATGATTGGACTATCCAACTACCATTGGATTGAGAAACTGTTCCTTTCACTGAGACTTCACAATCATTGCTTCACATCCATGAAGTCACTTCTCCTCTACTCAATGTGGATCTCCTTTCATCTATTTTCAAACTAAATCCCAAAACATTCTACTCAAACCGATTTAGCTCTTCAACACGACCTCTAGAAGCAATATATCATCATCAAAACAAATATAAACACCACAAACATATGTGCTCTCAAATCTAACAAAATAGTGGCCACATCAAAATTGAATACTAACAAACCCTCACATCAATATAATGTTGCATAATACAATTAACATCATAAAACACTATGTCTCTGTGCCAAATGCATCATCAGATCCTACAAATACAAATGTGAGAGTCACCAACAAAATATACTCCAACAACATGCAAAATCTCTCCAAACAATCTATGCTACAACAACCTCATTGACCTAAAAAATTGATGCACTACTTTAGAAATATTCTCCATTCACTGTCATTTCACTCACACACTGAAGCATTTATGTTTTCCAATAGTTATGGGGCATACTCACTCTATGCAACCTTCTCCTACACACATACACTCAACATCAACTATCACATAGCTCCCAAGTGATGAATATAAAACATGTAGGACGAGATTGAGCTTGGGTCTAGGATAAAGGGTGCACAAATTGGACCAAATAAATCCACTATGGCCACTACTTGTGTGCTGAATGAGATCACATCATTGAAGGACATTTTCAAAACATTTCCAACCTTTACAACTTTTTTTGGAAGCCTCTAAGAATTTCCTTGCTGATTTTATTTCGATTTGTGCAAGGAATGCAGAGAAAATATCGTGAAAATTCTCAGTTGCATGCACAACACTAGTTGAACTCGACTGGAACCTCCAGTCACTCCCATAGGCATGTCTTCCAGTGAATGGAGCCTTTTATTCACTCCCATAGGCTTGGCGGCATGCAACTATGGCAAAGGATGAAGAAAAACATCAAGCCTTCATCTCAGAATCTCTGCCACTTGTTGGATCACTTCTCTAGCATATGTAAAAGCCTCCAAAACTCTGACATAGCCTTTGACATATCTTCAAGTGGATCAAACAAGTCTCTCAAGTGTCACTACCAAGTTGACCTAAAAGGGCCAACAAAGAACGTTGAAAAGAGTGCCAACAAGTTCACTCTCCAACAATCATCTCCACAAGCTACAGCTAATCTGAACATACCTACAACACCTCTATAGAAACATCATCATGAGGCCATCATATTGCAACAAGTCATCTCCATGAAGATTTGCATCATCAGGTGTGCCATCATCTCCATCACATGAAGGTCTGCATCTCCAACAACCTCTACCTCCATGAACACCATACTGCCATCATCTGACCATCATAAAAAGGTTGGCATCAATTTCTAACATAACCATCTCAATGCCAACATCAAACTAGCTGCAACCATGTTATAATGAAGACATCCATACATCAAGTAGGCTATGACGGGTTGGCATCAATGCCAACATCACCTAGCTAGATCCATGCACACCATAATGCCAACAGTAAATTCAAAGACATTAACTTAAATAACCCAAATTTGTTGTACAATATTCCAACAGAAGAAAAACATAGATAAATTGAAAAACATAAAAAAGAAAAGCAAGTTTGCAACTTGCCCAAAGATTGAATCAATTTGGTCTTTATTATTTAGTTTTAGAGAGATACTTCATTACAATTTATCTTCATTTTTAGACTCTCCACTTTCATATTTTGAACCCGTTCCCAATGTTTATTAGTAACTTTTATTCATGCCCCCTCAACTAACTATCAAGAATTGGTTACAAAACTGATTTATAGACAATTACATCTTTCTTTTGATTGCACAAGACTTATATTTAATTTTTGGAATGCTTCTATACTTTTAATATGATATATAAATAATATATATGATATTAATATATATCTTTTTACATTTCAAGTATGCAAATCTCTCCCTTTAATAAAGTTCTGTACAATACATGGTAGAAACAATTATTTAAGTTTGACTAATACACATTAGGTTTGAGACATAGTTAAGGTGCATGTGGGTCTCGTACGTGTTGTCATAAATATGTTAGCAACTACATGTGGTTTTGAAAAATGAAAAACCATTTTACGCCACCTCATGGTTTTGGAAAATCAAGGTGAGGAGTGATGCAATTAATTTAGATTGTAGATTCAGCATTGGGTGATTTGATGAAACCTTTTTGTGACAGGTCCCTTCTATTTAAATTCTGATAATTGATACAAAAATAATTATAACAACTTTCCTGAAGCTAAAAATGAAATTAAGAGATGAAGTTTTCAAGCCAGTTTGTTGTTATGTTTGTGAGGTAGAGGTTGGAAAACTTGAAGAAAATGAGATTTATCATATTTCAATATCGTGCCAAGTAACGGTTAATTCACAACAACAGTAATGTAGTTGACTTATAAATCCTTGATCAATGCCTTACTGACCTTTTGAGGTTTCACTGGCCTTGTAAAGTATTTCAAGTTGATGTATTCATCAAGTTAACATAAACTAACAAGAACTTAGGAAACCCCTTTTTGCATTCCCACATAGCATAAAGAGAAATTCTTCTTCAGTCCTAGATTTTGAATTTCAACGACAAATATTTGATATAACAATGTTTTCTTGTAATCATCATATGATTTTCAATCCTACATTTGTGGCATTCTCTCTTGCAAGATAGTCTATACATTGCCTACATTTCCTTGTGTCTATTTATGAAGCAAGGATTTGGTCTCAAGATCTTCATCATTTGAAAATTTATTCAGAACATCAAGCCTCTTTTGTGCTTGTCAAAGCACTTGTTCATAGTATTAGTCATGTCTATGGCCACCATTGTTGGTTGTTGCTGGTAGCAACTCTTTTGCAGAAAATATAGATTGGACTAAATTGCAAGAAGATCTGGATTTTGAATTATGATATTTGTATGAGATCATCTTATCTCACACAAAGACAAGCTTGGCTACAAGGAATAACAAGCTTGAAGCCTAAATAAATTTCCTTTACCTATTTGGGAACCGGGAGCACACTTTTTACAAGGTTCATAGTAGGAAGAGAATGCAATAAGTTGTGAAGCAATAGGAAATCTGAGTGCCCTAAACTATGAGGTCAAGTATATTTTTGATAATGTAAGTGTCAACATGCTTTGGACCCCCTTTCCATTGATGTAAAAGGGGGAGGTAAGAAGAAGTTAGGAGAAATAAGGAAAAGAGATTCTTAGGGAGGTAAGAAATAGTGCTTGGGACAAAAGGGGGAGGAACAAATCATTGTTGTCATCAATGCTAAAGAGGGGAGATTGTTGGAAAAGTTGTCATTGATGGCAAAGGTTGTTGAAGGTGTTGTTATTCATTGTGTAATGTGAAGCAATTGCTTGTAATCATCACATAAAGTGTAAAGGTCTAATGAGTATGTACTGTTGACCATGTAAAGTTGTGAGTGAGTATGGTGTTTGTCATAGATATGGACTTGCATATGTTGTGATGTAAATGTCTTGTAGCTATTGTGATGTAAATATTTTGCAAATGTTGTGATGTAAATGTCTTGCAAATGTTGTGATGTAAATGCTTCAAGATGTTGATGTATTTTTGCTAGTGTGTCTTGAGAGATATGCTTGTCAAAGTATTGGAGTGTTTGGTTGTTGCTACGATTATTGGTGTGTTTCTAGTCAGAGATGAACAAAGTATACTAGTGTGCTTGAAAGGAATAGCAAGAAAAAATAAGAATGAAACAAAATATACATGTTTTCTCAATGAGAAGACCGCGTATATATGTGTATTTTCTCCTAGAAAAATTTGTATGACACTTGTAATAAGCAGAAGGAAGTATACATTGGTCTTAGTTTTTGCAATCATTATTTTTGGATTGTATTACTTCAATTTTTTTAATATTACAAGGTCCATTTATCTTGACTTGATCTTCAAATTTGGAAATGTAGAGAGAGACCACAAAGAGCCCTGGAATACAAAGAGACAACCCTTCACTTTATATTCCTACATGGAACACTAACAGTCAATAATTTATGCATCTAAAAATAAGTTCTTTTAAATTGAAGAATGGTTAGAGAGAGAGAGAGAGAGAGAGAGAGAGAATTGATTCATTTATTGTTAGACCTAGTTTGTGGATTGTCTGGAAAAGAGAGAAATCCAAAGAGGAGCAAATGTAAATTAGAGTTGAGGAAGAAGAGGATAGAGACAGGGTTCAAAATGGAGACAAAGATCAAGTAAACCAACAAAATAAATTTGTAATCTTATCAGGGGATTGTTGTCTCTTTTCAAGTAGCAGCCTGAAAAAGAGAAGATGGAGCCTGTAGAAGAGGGGTTAGTAGATTTCCAACAAGTTGTAGCTTGCAGAAGAATATCAAGGTGAATCCTAATGTAGGTAGAAGCCTTAAAAGAGGGAGTAGGACTTTCCCAACAAGTTGTAACTTGCAAAAGAAACTTGACGTAGAAGCCTCCTATAGGTGGAAGCCTACAAAAAACTAATGTAATAGAGGAAGTAGGAGCTTGCCTTTACATCACAACAACAAAAGTCATAGCTTTTCCCTTTATGGATTTCCACTTATATTTGGTGTCTACATGTGTTGTTTTTATATATTGATTCTTATGTTGTGGTTGAATGTTGTTAATATATTAAATATGTTATTTATATGATTTATTGATGCTTGTATAATAGTTCAGATAACTTTTAGAAAGAAAAGTAAAAGTTAGTAAATTGATGACCATGAATGTACTATACTGATTCATCCCCATTCTCAGTATAGTCAAGTTTCCAACACATCATGATCCTACAACCCTTGATAACATAGTTCCATAATTTTGGATAAATCATATATTGATTCTTCTAAGCCTCGGAGCCATAGACATCAACCAGTTTCCAAAATACAAGCCATTATAAAGAATAATGATATTGGAATTTTGACAGTGTAGATGATTTCCCAGAGGATTAATTGAGTGCTGAATATTCCCCAAGCATTGATGAAATTGGAGAATGAAATGGAAGAATAGATGCCCATATACAATATCTTATAGATAAACCAAGCAATGACAATAGCAAACATAATGACAGGTTTGTGGTTACAAAAATAATATAGATAAAACCCATTGTTTGGGTGTGCATTTAATGAAAGATAGTGCTGAGGAATCATTACTGATGAATTTCAAGGTTAATCCCAACAAGAATTTTGTGCTTGGTGAGGGTGTGGAATCACAATAGAAAACCCAAATGATGGCAGGGTATGGTGTCTAGGATTAAGAGTCCATGTGAAGGCCACATTGTTATATTTGGGTTTGGGTTTAGATGGGAACCTTTCGGGCCACAGTGAAAATTGTTTTTGCCAATGTCCAAAACACTTGAAAGAAATGAAAAAGTGCCACATGCTCTCATTGTGGTATCTAGTTTTCGGGCCATTGGGAGAAATTATATCTCCAATCCTCTAAACACTGAAAGTCATTCTCTGAAATATTGTCAACATATCACCATCCTTGTCAGATCGTGCAATATGTGAGAAGAATTTTTATGGTTATGGGTAGTGATGGAATATGATATATTGTGTGGGTTTTTGTTTACGTTGTGGATGACAAGGGTGTAGGCCACGAGGGTTATTTTCCAAAGGAAATATCTGCGACGATCAACTTGAAAGGATCACATCCCACCAGCTTATTAGAAAATCCTAACCCCAAGGGCATTGAGGATAATTGACCTCATGACCTCCCATTGGTGAGGTAGTTTAGCAACTAGAACTTGATAAATTGAGGTAACCTCATGGCTATGCAGGCCACTAGGGTTACTAACATAGCCATATAAATTAAATGATTGGTAAATTTTGATCAATATCAAAACACTAGGGTTACTAACAAAACCATATGAATTAAATAGGAAGAAGAAGAAAAAATCCTAATCGAGCTCCCGGGAAGCCGAACTACCAGGATGTTGAGATTTAGTGAACTCCAATCTAGTGCCTTAAATGCCTGATCAACCAATCTGTGATTCCATCAAGGAGAGCCAATCCTATCGGAATCCGTGTTGGTCCGCATGATGGCCACATTCCGCTCTATCTGCCCTCCTCTGGTTTTGTCACAAGCATTTGTCTCATGCACCTGATATTCTGTAACACCTCCTGCATCTACGAATGCTATTCGATCCTCCTGTGCCCTGATAGGGCCCTTGCGTTGGACAATCATTTTCATGGAGGGGGTGCATTCTCGTTGGACACATTTCACCGTCTTGACACTTTTCATCTTACCAACTTTCCGCATCCATCGGCTGACACCTTGCATACTATGTGCTAGAATATCGTTTTTCCTTCTCTATCGTTGTTCACTATAAGAAGGGACCGCTCACTGTTTTACAAGATTTTTCTCCTTTCCTTTTCACCCTGCGCACTCCTGTGCAAGGTCGGGATCATTTAGATTTTTTAGTTTATTTGTCATTCACCCCTCATTTGTTATTAGCTTTTCTCCTTCTTCTTTCAATTCCTGGCATTTCTGGGCTCTGGGGGGTTTTTTGGATCGAAGCATTCTTAGTACAGACGACGTTTCTTCGCATGGACACATATTTTTACAGGTCAGTTTAACAGTTATTTGTTTTGTTTATATTCACAGGCAGACTGTGAGGTACTTATGTTTATCGTCATATTTCCTGTCAACCTCATTGCACCTCTTATTAGTTCCTTGGAATTTTACTGCGTTTAGTTATTATCTATTAATGGAAATTCTATATGGTTTGAGGAACCTCTGTCATAATATAGCATGGTATCTGAATTTATGTGTTATATCAAAGCCGTGTGTAGACTTTAGCTTTAAGATCATCCACTGGTGGTGTAATTGTAGTTATTATTTCTATTGCTGCATCATTCTACCTTGTTTCTCTTAAGTCTAGCCTATTTCAATTTTCTTGCATATAGGTTCCTTGGATTCCTCATGGTAGACTAACTGTGTCTGGTAAGGGCCTTGCCTATCGTGGGTTGAATCCACTGGTTTTTCCATGAGTTTTAGCTGGATTTTTTCTGAGTCTCGACTGGATTTTTCGATCTCTCAGATTCTGGGGGGTTGTGTACTAGAGGGGTACTTGCGAATTACTCGTTTCACCTACTTTTCACCATCACTATCTTTCTGCATTTATCTCCATATCTTCTTTTTAGTCGATCTTTACTTTATGATCTATCCTCGATCTTTTTGAGAGGTTCTCACTCGTGTTGATTGATGTAGGATAATCCTTCCCTGCCTCGAGGTCAATGCATCTGTTTTTGGTATTTGAATTTTGTTAGACAATCACATCTTATTGATTTCCTTGCTATTCCCTAGGCCTTTATAGGATCTTTCTCCTTCGGGTATTTGATATGGATTTATCCTGAATGTACTTTCATTAATTGGGGTGTTGGCTGTTTGGTAAGATTTCCATATATAGTGTCAAGAGTTGTCTATCCCGAGGTGTCTCTTTTGTCTAACGCTAGATGTGAATATCTCTGTCCCTATCTTTTGTCTTGTCGCCCTTAAATGTGGTATCCTCTCCATTCATCCGGTTGACATGGAGATCCTTCCTATCAAATCTAACATGTTAGAGTTGGTGAGGGCTGCCATGGAGGCAGAGTCTCTCCACTATAGCACTATAAATCATCCTACTGGCAATCCTATTTGGTGGAACATCTGATTCCTTTGCCTCATAGACAGAATCTCAGGGTTGACGAACATGTTCATCCGCAGAACAAGCACAATCATCATCCTGCCAAGATTATTCCTCCTCCGTCTACTATTTACCTAGACAGTGTCTTGCTGGTAGATTGCATTGCTAGTTTACAATCTCGGGCCCTGATAGGAAAGTGGCACTTTCCTGATATGGAAGACACCCAGATGAGGCACTAGCTTGGATCCAAAAGACGCTCCTTGATTGGATACATCCCTACTATTGTCCAGTTTATGAAATATTGGTACAGTTTTCACTTCTTGAAAGTAAAAGATTTGGAGACCATATGTGCTCTCCCTTGGGTTCACAAGAAAATCTTTCTAGCCCTACACAAATGGTATATTGTATTCAACCCATTATGGAATACCCCACAAAATATCTAATATGGGTCAAGCTGCCTGCCCTCCCTATTGAACTACGGACAAAGGATTCGCTTTCTCTCATTTGAAATGCAATTGGGAAATTTGTGTATGTTGATCCCAAGTGCTTAGGTGCCAAGGACAAGCGGGTGGCCTGGATCCTGATAGAGAATGAGTACAAAGGTGGCTTTCCTGACCACATTGATCTTGTTTGGGGTGAATTATCAATTCACCAAAGAGTTGATTATTGGGGTGTCCCTTTTCGGTGCTCCCTCTGTCACAAAATTGGTCATTTGAAAGGGCAATGCCCTTGTCATCCATCCAAGAAGGTAACTAAAAAGGAATATCACGAAAAGCATCAATCCCATGCCATGGATAAGTCTTTCTGCAATAGGGAGGGGGAAAGAAATATTTTAAAAGGATCATGTTCAAATGTTGATATTCCATCCTCGATTCTGTCTAATAGTTATTCTATTTTGCGAGACCCATCATGTGGTGCATCCCATCGGCTCTCATTTACCCCTAAACATTCAAAGGTTTCCCCCATTACCTTTATGAGATCTTTTTCCATGGATAGTTTAGTTCTTGCGGGTATCCAGGATCTTTTCTCTCATCCCCACCCACCTGAACCATCTCCGAGGATGCCCATTAAATCTCCTTCGTCGGTTCCTCAATCGAATTCTATCCCCAATCCAAACCCAATCATTACTCTCATTCCATCCTCATCTTCATCTCCTGTCTATGTTGGTCTTGTCTCAAGAGATAAATCCCCCTCCTCGATAAATCGTCAGGCTTCTGCTCAATATAAATTGTTTGTCTCTAAAGGAAAAGCTCCTACGATTGCAGTCACTCTCCCAAACTCACCTATTACATGCCCTACAAATTCTATTGGCAGTGACCTTGACATGTTATTGTGAAGAGAATCTCTCCATCTCCATCCTCTGACCATTCATAAGCCTAGAAAGTCTATCTCAGTTGTCATTAGCCCCACTTCGGTGAAGAATATAACGGTTAGATGTAAAAAAAACAGGGGTAGTAGGCATTTCAGAGGAAGGAGGGGTATATCCAAAATCGACCTACAGGAATCATCCCTTGTAGACATTCCAATTCCTGATTTGGTAGAATGCGGGCCTCTTAGAGCAAGTATGCCTGGGGAGGGTGCCACATGATGAAAATACTCTCTTTGAATATAAGGGGTCTTGGTGCAGACCCGAAGTTTTTGGCACTTAAAGATTTTTTTCTCTCTTCCTCCACAAAAATCATCCTGATTCAAGAAACTATGCATAATCATCTTGATACTATCGCTTATTTCAAACGCATGGTCCCTACATGGTATATTTCCACAGCAGAGGCATCAGGGCTATCTGGTGGTTTGGCTGTTCTATGGGATCCGAAATGGATTTCGGCTAGAACCTTTTGTTGTCTAGAAGGTATCCTGATTCTTGCTAAATTTCACGGTATGGCTACCCCAGTTTATATTCTGAATGTTTATGCCCCTTATAAGGACCACTTTACATATTGGAATCGGTTCTTTGCCTTCGAGATCATGGAGATTGACTCCCTTCTAATTGTCGGGGATCTAAATTGCTTGTTAAGCTCTGACGAAGTGTGGGGAAAGGGAAGGAAATTTGACCCTGTGGGTGGATCCATTAGGGAGGCTCTCCTTCAATACAATTTTTTTGATATCTGCCCATCTACACTAGCTCCTACATGGGATAATGGAAGGTCAAGGGATGCATATATTGCTAAAATATTAGATCGATTCATTATACATGAAAGGCTGTTGGAAAGACTTGGTTTTCCCACTTCCTGCATTCTTCCTGTGTTTATTTCTGACCACGGGCCTATCTCCTTACAATTGATGGCTCAGTATCACAGAAAGGATTATCCTTTCAAGTTTAACAGGATATGGCTAGAGGATGATGACTTCAACAAAATTGTTCAAGAAACTTGGCGATCGTATGATCCTCAGGTTGTGTCTTCTCACACTGAATCATTGATTGGTCGCATGGCTCGACTTCGAAAAAAGGTAACATAGTGGCAAGCTCATAAGAAAAGGTCTAACAGACTAGAACTACAACAGATAAATAAGGAACTTGGATACATTCCAGAAGTATGTCTGATTATATTTTAACATGGGAGGTGCGCTCTCAGATATGGTAGTTGGAAAAAAAGAAACAAAATCTCCTGTCCATTGAAGAGGTGACATGGAGACTAAAAAGCCAGGCCATTTGGTTAAAGGAGAGTGACAAGAATATGAAATTATTCCACCATTTTGCTAATAAAAGACGGGAATCAAATTCTATATGGGAAATCAGGAATGAAGATGGACGGTTGCTACACTCACAAGATGCGATCTCTAAAGAAGCTGTAAAATTATTTCAGAATGCATATAGAAGGGATAGGCACATTGGAATGAATGATATTTTATGGGGTATTGAGCCTTTTCCTACCATGCTCTATATCAAAAAAAATGATCGTTTATTTATTGTTGTCATGGAGGAAGAATTATTGTCAGTTATGAAATCCTTCTAAAAAGACAAATGCCCGGGTCCAGATGGATGGACCATTGACATATTCATACATTTTTTTGAGTTGATGAAAAATGACATCTTGGGGATGGTTGAGGAGTCCGGAATGGGGGGTAACATAAATCATGTCATATCATCTACTTACATTGCCTTTATTCCAAAGAAAAAGGCTACTATTACCTTTCTAGACTATAGACCTATATCCCTATGTAACATCATATATAAAATCATTTCGAAAATCATAGCAAAAAGGATCCGGGGCACTTTCTCAAAGTTTCTTTCCTGTGAACAACATGGTTTCTTAAATGGCAGGAATATTTTGGAAGCTGTGGCTATCACACAAGAATGTCTACATTCTATGCATACAAAAAAAATTGAGACTGCCATCCTGAAAATTGACCTGAAAAAAGCCTACGATTGTCTTGACTAGGGCTTTCTGCAGTGTCTCCTCACTAAAATTGGGCTTAATAGTCAATGCACTAACTGGATAATGGCATGTGTGGAGAATGTTAATTATGCCATCCTCATAAATGGTATTCCTACTCCTTTCTTCTCTACTGCCAGGGGTCTCCGTTAGGGTTGTTCCCTCTCTCCCCTACTGTTTATCCTCGTTATGGACACTCTCAACCTTCATATTAAATGGGTTGTAAGTGAGGGTAATTGCCATCCACTTTCTATAAACAAGGGCAACAATTTTTCTCATAATCTTTTTGTGGATGACATATTGTTGTTTGCTATGATCTGTAGACAGACCTGGCATTATTTGCATGAGATATTACTTTCCTTTCAAAGGGTGACCAGTCTCTATATAAATGAAGGTAAATCATCTTTTCACCATGGGGATGTCAATATGGAAGAAATGGAATACCTCTCTCAGCTCTTCAATTTTCAAGCTAAATCTATCAAAGAAGGAATGAAATATTTGGTTTATCATTTGAAGCCATCTGGCTATTCTACTACAGATTGGACTTGGATCCTCAACAGATACTACAATAGGATTGCAGGTTGGGAGTATAAATGTCTTTCATTGGCTGGTAGGATGATTCTCACACAATCTGCTCTTGCCCAAATCATTGTATATTGGGCCCATTTAATTTTCATTCTGGAAAGCATTTAAAAAAAACTAAATAGTTTAACGTCATTCTTCTTATAGGGGGGTTGTAAGGAAAAAATAAAATTTCACCTTTTCAAGTTGTCAAACCTTACCCTCCCAAAAAAGATGGGGGGGTGGGGCATTATGGTCCTCCGCAAATTTGGCTTGGCCTTGCTATGTAAATCATTATGGAAAGCTATACTAGGAGACAGTATATGGAGAAATGCAACCAGAATTAAATATGTGGGGAACAAAGATTCTCTTACTGGTTCAAGTACAGATCTTTAGGGCCTGCTCATGGTTCTGCTATATGGAGAAGCTTTCATAAGATTTAACATTTCTTTTTCAAAAATCTTGTACGGAAATTTCAGTCTGGGAATAACATTCTCATCGGTCTGGATCCTATCATGGGTGAAGAAGAAGTTTTTCCTATCACACAATAGCTTTTATATTTCCTACATCAAAAAGGTATATTTTATTGGGCACAGGTTATATAGGATTGGCAGGGTGCTATTCCAAGCTAGAAATCTGCTATAGACTTGGGCCTTCATGGTCCATTGGCAACTCAATGGAATAAGATTATCTAGAAAATGAAGAACAGTGGTATTTACAGGACTGAAGCAGAGGACGACATTGTCTGGCGGGGTAGGGGTGGCAGAAATAATGTTTTTGTTAAAGATATATATACCTCCATAATAGAAGAACATTATAATTATGCCGAGAAAATATTTCCACCTACATTTTGGAAGTCTGGATGCCCATACAAAATTATATTATTCTCATGGCTTTTATATCACAACAAAAATCTCACTTGGGTCAACCTTCAAAAGAGGAATTGGCACAGCCCTGCTATTTGCTCTATTTGTTTGTTTGAGATGGAGGACAATCTGCACATCCTTCTAAATTGCTGCCACACACAGGCCCTTTGGAAGAAGTTAGCCTTGCATTTCGGTTTCAACTTCATTTCACATTCATCCATTATAGATGCATTTGTATGGTAGAGTTCTCAGGAAGTGATATGTAGACCTATTCCCCTTATTGTTTTTTGGTTTATCTGAAAATGGCGAAATAGGGTCATTTTTCATGAATACAAGTAGAATTTCAAGAACATATACGATCAAGTCATCCCCTATTATCTCTCTATCCTCCCCTTTATTCCCTAGCAAGTGAAACATAAATCAAATGAATCGACCCATTCTTAGTTGCTATGTCCAAGGGATCATTTCGATGGTGCAGCGAAATATGGTATGTGTATGTGTGGAGTATACATCAATATCTGGAGGTCCAACACTTTTCAATATATTGGAATGGGCGCTTAGGTTCAAACAATAAAGCTGAAGCAATGGCATTATATGGTCTCCTATTAATCTTCTCTTTCCTGAATATTGGTCCCCTTTGGATCTATGGCGACTTAAAAATCATTATAGATCATGTTATCGGCAGCCACTCCATAAAAAATGTCAATCTTGCTGGATGGAAGCACAAGATTTCCTCTATTTGGAAATCTACTCATTTCTCCATCGCCCATGTAAAACGCTCCCAGAATATGATCGTTGATGAACTATCTAAGAAGGGCCTATGTTCATAGTGTGGAATATGGTACCTGAGCATCACAATGGGGTCTGTCACGCACCAAATTTAACACTTCTCAATGTCGGGTATATAGGAATATCAACATGTCCTGGTATGTATCATGATCCTAATTTTTATCACTAGTTACATGTTCAGGTATCACTGTTTTGTTACATTTTGTCTGAATATGGACTTATTATGCTATCTGCCAAGTTATAAGATTGTCTGTATATGCAATCATGAAAATTTTCTGTATATGCAATCATGTTGTCCCTCTGTTATATGGCAGGGGAAAATATTGCTAATATTCTCCCTTTACATACTATTATGTACCTGATTTATATATAATATATACAACTTTTTTCGTACTGAACAAAAAAAAAGAAAAAGAAAGAAAAAGAAAAAGAAAAAAAACATATAAATTAAATAATTGGTAAATATTGATAAATATCAAAACACTAAGATTACTAACACAGACATATAAATTAAATAATTAGTAAATATTGATAAATATAAAAAAACTTACATCATGATATATCTCAGATTGTTAATTAAAAAAAACATAAAAATTATTGAAATTATATTTTTATTTTAAATTATTATTATTATTACTCACCATCAAAAAAATATATATTGTTGTTAATATTTGTTGCATCAATAGCTTGAACACCATTGGATTGAGGTTTGGTAAAGTCAACTGTAGAATTGAAGATGCAGGCTTATTGGGTGGCGTCAAATTTGAAGTAGCACTTTTGTCAAAGTTTTCTTGGTCGTTGCCATGTAGAGTGTGAGTTCTAGGGACCATAATTTCAACAACATTTAAATGTCAAATTTAACGGCAAAAGCGAAACATCAAAAGCGAAAAAATTAAATGTTGTTGTTTATCTAGGAAAACACTCTTCGTTAAGCACCGCCCAACTCTGAGGGAGAAATGGCAGGTTGGAGTCTGAAAACAAAATCGATTGACCACCGATTCTTTGACTTGATATGAGGCTAATGCTTTTTCCATGTGAGCTTAGTGGACCATAACAACAGAAGACAAAAAGGATTATTATGCGCACATTCCGTGGAAATGATGCAAACACGTCCTTTGCTTTATCTTCATCGTCCTCTTCCTTCATACGAAATTACATAGGAGTTGTTTAGGGAGGTGTTGAGGGCCCCAAAAATTAGGTCAACAATAAGGGGGATACCCGCCCGGTCCGGACCTTGGTTGGCAGCTCCTTATCCATTTGGTATAGTGGGTCCGACTGGGGATATGGGACCAGTTTCCCAATTCAGTGTGTGTGTGTGAGAAAGATGGGTGTTTCTGTTCTAAATGGAATACTTCTATCTAATCTAATGCTATTCTATTGTATTCTAATAAATAGAAAAACATCGAAATTTATGCTAACCCGGGGTGTGATCTTTCTTCTATGCGATCTAAAAAGATTTCAAACAATAACTGGTAATAAAGATGATTCAGCTATCATAAGAAAAGAATTCGATAAAGATGAACTACTTCATATAAGAAGTTAGACGAAACAGTTATGAAAACTTATCGCATAAATGAGCTATTCATACACTAAACATAAACAAATAGTTATCACCGTACAAAAGTGCCAAATGATAACTCAGACATCCATGTTGTACCATTTATAACTAGTCCTACTCATGAGCTTCAAGCGACAATTGATTTATCTCTCCTTGATTTAACATCCACTAAGAGTACAGAAGTGCAACACCAGTAGCAGATATCAAATGCAAATATAAAATAAACCCTATTCCATTCATTCACCAAAACCTCCTCTGAGGGTGCAAAAGTGCATGTTCTGAGGACAAGTTTTTGATAAATTT
>APFE030222410.1:127930-175181 GCA_000404065.3 Pinus taeda
ATTTTTCAAGGTATTTTCCTAAGTCCATGATGTTGTAAGTTTCATCTAAAAAGAAAATGTAACACTAACTAATTTTTTGATTTTTTCTGAGGGTCCCCACTTATTTAGTATTAGCAATAATACTTCATAAGGAGGGGGGTTGTTGGTGGCCACAACAGGAGGTTGTGGAATTGTTTTGATACGATATTACATGGGAGTTGTTTAGGGCATAGTTACAAAATTTAAATTCAAATTCAATTTGATACGGAAAAAATTTGACCTTATAAAATTCAATACGGAAAAAATTCGACATTATATCTTATAAAATATTTTAATTTTTTTTAAATTTAATAAACACTCATTTATATGAAAATTCATTAAATATTTCTCTATCAAGTATATTTGTGTTTACTTATTTCTAATGTTAATTTCTCTTATTTAAAATGTTATAGCCCCTTCTCTCTAAAACAACTTAGAAATAATGAAGATCAAAATGCATCAAATTAATTATTATTGCAGACTAGAAAAACATGTAAAAGTAAAATCTAATAATATGAGTCACAACACACAAAACTAGAGTTCAATGTAAAAATTGAGATATTGGATATTAAAATTATGATTTAAGTGATCTCTAAATACCATGAAATTTATGTCTAAATCACTAAATAGATCTATTTGAAAATGTACATGCCATCTACAAACATTGATACAACTCTTAAAGGGTCTTTTTTTGTAGATAACTACAAACTTCTAGAGAATCTTCCTGAAAGACAACAACAATGATATCCAATTTAAGATTCAAATATGAATTTAGATCATTTACTTCATGCTCATGTTGTATTATAGTTAAAAAACAATGTTACTTTTAAAATAAACACCTTTAAACCTTATAAAACAATGCAATAAAAGTAAATAAGAATCATAATATGTCAAACTACAACAGTTCAATCATAAAATGTCAAAAAGTTAAAACATAGTTTAAGACTTATGTGCTTATACAAAATGCTAATAGAAATAAAAAAAATTATGGTCATTACCATAAATGAAGGGCCAAAATTATCTTAAGCTACGTAGGTCATCTCATCTCCATTGTCCTCATCCACATCAGTGTATTCACTCATGAGAGGCATTATCACTACTAGCACTCTCATCTAGAATATCTTTGAGCAAGACATCATTCTCATTGATGTGATGTGTGGACGTAGAAGACGATCCCACAATTGGTGCTTGTGAGGTTGCACTAGATGCATTAAAAATAGGGGGAACCTCTTGTACTATATTTGAAGTTGTTTTCTACCCCTCCAAAGATTTCAGCCACAAGTGTAAATTGCAATGAGTGCTAGCCAATTTTCTAGCTCCTAAGTGGTTTCTTTTCTTATTATGGATGAACTCATGAGTGCTCCAACTCCTTTCACATGTTGATGCACTAGTGACCTATTTTTTTACATGAAAATAATATTATATTAGTATAATAGTTTACATGGAATAATTTGCAAATATACATACAAAGTATAAATAATTATGATGCCTACATACTTGACTCAACACCTTGACTGCAAATGTTTGTAGTTGAGGTGTCCCATATCCATGGAGAAACCACCATTGAGCAGGGGTGACCTCTAGATGGTGCATATCTCATAGTGCCCTAGTTGTAGTGAAACCATGACCAGTCCCTTGGCTATATGATATTGATTGTATTCATATTTCATATTGTATATTGGGATCATGATACATCCTCTCCATGCAATTATAGAATCCCTCCATCATATCTCTATCCTTAGGAACATGAAAGTAATTAGGTGCTAGAAAAAGCCCCGCAGCATATAATGGCGTATGCAACATACATCACCTTTTTTCCACAATTCTCCATATTGGATTATATGCTGAACTATCATTCTTACATATCAATGATATGTGTTCTCTTACCCTATCCATGCCTTCATATACAAAACCCATACATGCAGCGTTAGAATCCACCATCCTCAATATTTATACAATAGACTCACAAATAGAGATGTTTTTTTTCTTCACATGACCAAAACATTTCATTGAAGATTGTTTTCTCTATTATTTTACCACCTTCTGACCTTGACAAAGGAGAGTTCACCCACTCTTCATTGCATACAAATGATCATAATGTAGCTTTTTGCTCTACCACCCGATGCAGTGAAATAATATGGGTGGCAAATATAGTGTCACTTGGTCTCAGTAGATTCCTGGTTTTGTATTTTCTAAATATACTCAAACTCAATCGGTGGTTAAGAATGAATTTGACCAATTTCCTTGCTTGAGATATATTTACTTGCTCCCAACCTATTTTACCAATGTTATGAAGTGCTAGATCAATACAATGTGCTGCACAAGGTGTCCAAAACAACTTAGGGAAATGCTCCATCAATAGCTCACCAGCACGAACACAATTGGATGCATTTTCAGTGACAACTTGGACTACGTTGTCCTCTCCTATAGATAATATGGTGTCCTTTAGTATCGGAAATAAATATTCAGTAGTCTTTGTTTTGTCCATACAATCAATAGTAGACAAATGGATCACTCCCTGAGGACAACAAGCAAGCATGTTCACAAGGGTTCTAGACTGACGATCAGTCCAACCATCACTAACTAAAGTACATCTAGAAATAGCCCATGAATCACTTATTGGTTTAACTCTTTCCTCTATTCTTTGATTTCTCCTATCAATTCCAATTCCTTTGGTTTCTCCTATCAATTCCAATTCCTTTGGTCCTAAAACTTTCATCGCTGGGAAGAACGAATGAGGGACCAAAATGGCCAATCTTTTTTAACATATCATGAAATAATGGGCTTTTGATAGTGTTGAAAGAGATATTACAACCAATGAAAAAATCATAAACTGCATCATCTACCTCATTTCGCTCCAATGGCTTCCAAGATTTCTCCAATGTTTGTTGTGTTGGATCAACGTCTGGTAAAGTAGGTTCTTTTTGTGATCCATATGGCACAGAAGATGTTGTAAATGCCACAAATGGTGGGAAAGAGCTTGGTTTTGAATTAATAACATTTTCTCTTCCCATAAGTGTATCTTGTGTTCTTTTTTTCTTGCTTCTTGGACTACCTTTCCTTGCTTATGAGCACTGACTTCTTCACTTAAACTTTTCTTCACATCTTTATCAATTTTAGTACATGCTGCCACTCCTCCACCAATTCCACCCACAATGCCAAGCAAATGATCTCTTGCTCAAGTCACTGATGTCCCACAAGTATTATTGCGGAACTTGCAATAAATTTTTCCATCATTTTTTCTTTCAAGATATTTCCATTCAGGAAGTTTCGATCTAGGTGCCATCAATGTTCTTTAGTGGGTCTCCAAGTATCCTATTTGCAAGAAAAAAAATCATTCAAATTCATTGAACTATATTTGTACATATTTTGAAAAACAAAATTTTTCAAACTATAGAGAATGCAAAAGAGACAATGCATAGAAGCCTACTTATGAGATTACTTACAAGTGAATTAAAGACATGGCAGTCTATGTGAAACTAAAACACATTAATTCCTAGGAATCTAGTAGAAAATTGCAAATATGGCCGGGAACTATTTCAAAACTATTACTAGAGTGATAATTGGATAGATACAAGGAAATTAATATTTACATGTCTATTAACAACTAAGACAAAATATTTGATCACAAATAACAAATAATAGTTTTCATTTAATTTCAATTTGTTATGTGTCCTATCTTATCCAAATTTATTACACAATGTGTGGCAGTGCCAAAAAAATGAGCCCCTCTATATTCACCACCTGTGATCCTTGTTTTGCAATGGAATGCAATCCAGGTAATCACTATACTCCAACCTAGTAATGGATATCATAAAAAAAATCATGAGGATAAAAACAAAAATGTGATTTAAATATATTTGCATTTTTTTAATATAAAAAATACAATTCCTTGTATTCCAAAAGTGTTTAGTGGATGCATTGATCTAAAGTTTTTTGTTGAAGAGAACAAATTCTTAATTCTAACTCTGTTTTGCTACTAATTTGACCAATAATTCTTTATGGAAGGGAATAAGTTTTTAATTATAGTTTCAAAGTATACTTTTCTACTGCATTAAGACATAATTCCATGTTAATTCTCATTACTTGTAGAAGGTTTCCAAAAAAACAAGATTAGTTGGTAAACTAGTTTTATTGCAATTTTTAAAAAATAGAACTTACCTTCTCTGTCATAATTTAAATTTAATATGAAAAAAAAATACAAGTGCAAACTTATAATTTTCTACCAAACTTTAATATAAAATTGAACATGTAAATTTAGTTTATTGTTTTTTATATAAAACATGTAGGACGCAAATTTACTAAGCATACCAATCTTACTATACCATTTGTAACTACATAATTTTTTACATGTTATTTATTATTTTATTATTTTATACATAAAATTTAAAATTTAAATTTACTTCTATTCTATTCACAAGTGTAAACTTACCTTTATTAGTATTTTATAGCTTTTTTATGTAAATTTAATTATTATTCTAAGCTAAACTTACCTTTACTATCATTTATTTTATTCACAAGTGCACACTTATTTTAGGTAACTGCAATTTCTTATTTTATATTTTTTTGTAATATAGAAGTTGCCATTTTTCTATTCTTTTGTATAGGATTTATGGATTTGCAATTAAGCTTTTTCATTTTATATTTTTATATGCATTTTTAATATTGGATTTATCATTTTCCTATTTTTCATTAGAGTTATCTATTTTAAACTGAAATTTACTATTTTATATTTTTTTAATATAGAAGTTACTGTTTTTCTATTTCTTTTATTGACAAGTGCAAACTTATCTTTATAATTTTTTGTAATATAAAAATTGTTGTTTTTCTATGCTTTTATAAATGAGTTATGCTTTTATAAATTACTATAACTTAGATTTACAAACATCTCTACCAAATTTTCTCATAATATAATCAAAACTTTCCAAAAAAAACAATTAGGTAAACTAACAAACCTACAAAGTTGCTCCTCTCCGCTTCCTGCTTTTTCGACCCCTTTACTTTGTCACAAAGCAGAAAGCAGTCCATTAATTTTATCTTATTATTACTATTATTGTTATTGTCATTGCTTCCGCTCTCCTCAATGATGCCCACTTACTTATACAACCCATTCTGCCATTGATTCCCCATCATTTATTTTGCTATTACTCTTCATCTTTCCATTTTATCTACTCCATAGGCTTTCTATTGATTTGCAGGTTTTCATGTATTATAGTGAGATAGAGGCGAGGAAGAAATCATCCGCCTCCACTATTTACAGAGTTCCATTCGTAGTGGTGGTTGTGGCCGTGGCTTCTGCCCCGGCGCTGTTTCCTTCGCTACAGCACTTTGTGGCGGTGACCGTTTCATGGGCGCGGGATTCGTTCTCTGGCTGGCTGACTCCGCCATATTTGTTTTTCCTGTTGAACTGCATCATTCTCGCCATATTCGCCAATTCCGGCGGCTTTCCGGCTCGGACGATATTCAATTTAGCGCCCAATCAATCACACGATCACGAGCCCCAGGAGCTGGACCACCATCCTCATTTCTCGGAATTAGTCAAGGAAATCAGCGGATGCCTCGAGGACTCGGCCCCAGAATCTGAGAATGAAACGATTCACAATGACTGCGAAGAAGCTGAAGTAATGGAGAGCGGATATACGACCCCTTTGTTGGAAGTGGAAAAAGGCACAAATTCTTTAGAAGCAGCGGCATGGAGACCTGCTGTGGGTATCGCAAGTGCTGATGATCAGTCGAATACAATGTTGGCTTCTGCTCGTTTCACTCGTCGAAAGGCGAACGTGCACGAAAGCGCCTGCAAATCTCTACGGGTGAGCCAGAAACACAAGGAGGAAACATTTGAATCAGTGTGGAAAAAAATCACCGAAGGGCGTCATCCCCCTCTTACAAGGCATCTCCGTCCATGCCCCAACAACCCGGATGAATCAAGAATCTATCATTCTTCCCCTTCTGTCAGGCGGGGCAATGAAGAAGAATCTTCAGCGCTCCCGTGTGGTGGAGTAGGGAGGCCCGCGGGAAGGTTGAAGAGGGAAAGTTCTCATGTTGGGGTGGATGAACTGAACAAACGGGTGGAGGCGTTCATTGACAAATTCAAAACCGAGATGAGGCTGCAGAAGGAAGACTCTCTTGTCCGCTACATGGAAATGATCAACAGGGGCGCCTCATAATTATATAATTCCTTTCTTTTCATTAATTTACTGCACAGCTCATCCAAATGTATACACAGTTAGATTCAGATTCAGATTCCAATAGGAAAACCATGAAGGAATAATTTCTTTTTGCTTAAATAAAAGACTATTGGTTGCCATTGTATAACCAGCAGTCGAGTCGCTTTATCTGCAGGCGTTGTATAATTAGTAACTTAGATTTGAAATGATGTATGATTAGCAACTTAGATTTGAAATTATGTTTTTATATTGTTTTCCATTCAAATTTTACGGTTTTATATTGTTATTTTAAATTTTTGTTATGGTTTGTTTTTTATCTGGTTTTTATGATGAAATATATTTGTTGGATGATGAATTATATTGGTTGGTTTGAGAAAAGTATTAGTCAAAAATTTCTTTTATATAATTTTTACTTTAAAAAATTTTTGTTTAATCTTTTCATTATTATATTTTTTTACCAAAATAATTAAAATTATATATTTTACACCATAAAGTGAATTTTCGATGATTTCATTTCAGAGATGGCAACATGTTTTTATTACATTTTCTAGCTGGAACAACTTTTCCTATCAAATTCTTTTCAAATTCCAAACGAAATGATCTTAAAATAAATATTGTTTAAGATTTCTTTTACTCTTTAAGATCTTCCATAGTGTCACCATTAGCTTTGGCTGTGATAATAATATGTCAAATAAATTAAGTAGAGAACACATGATAGATTATAATATTGTTATGTTCAACTATGTTTGATTGCAAATTAAGTCTAAATTTTTTCCTTCAAAGGGTGTGCCCATATTCTTTTTGTTTGTTTATTCTCTACGAGAAAGCAAAACACATGAGTAGGGACTTCCTCAATAATATGTCTCCTTTCCTTTTTTTAATAAAATAAAAGCTTTATAGAGGAAGGTCACTTATACAAGATAAACAACCAAGCAACCATATTCATTTAGCACCATTTAATGAAATAAAAGCTTCCCAAGTCCGCTTATACAAGATAAACAACAATATTCATTTAGCATCATTTTTAAGGGAAGTAAGTAGACTCAATGAATCTTTATTTAATGGAAATATATTCGCATTATTTATTATTTTTAACAAAGGGTGAAAATTTTGAATTTATATAAAAACTTAGATAAAAAACAATATTCATTTAGCATCATTTTTAAGGGAAGTAAGTAGACTCAATGAATCTTTATTTAATGTATTTAATGGAAGTATATTCGTATTATTTATTATTTTTAACAAAGGGTGAAAATTTTGAATTTATCTAAATTTAAGTTTTTATTATAAATAATATATTGATAGTAAAGATTTATTTTAATATTTGATTTATAAAATATTAAGAGGATCAAATTTCTCAAGGTTAATATAGATGGGTTTCATGGTTTAGAGAAAATTTGTTGAACATTTATCTACTATGATCACTTTAAATGTGCTAAATATGTTTAAAGTTAATATGGTCATTTTAATTTGAGATTTATTCAATTATAGAGATTGTTAATAACTTGGATGATGAAAAATGATGAAATAAAAAAATTTGAAAGCAAAGTGAAAATGTAACAATGTTTTTTTTTTTTAAGTAAATCGGACTAATTCTATTATGATACAAAAAAAGTACAAAGGGTTACATTTGCCGCCATAAGTTGGCTACGTGAACAAGTTGACATTTTGAATCTGAGACTAAGCCTGAGAGAGAAGACTGTGAGGTTGTCCTCTTACCCCAAACTAGAACCATAGCTATACTGAAAACTTCAAAACTGAACCTGCCACTCCCTGCCAGCGCGAGGGAGGAGGTTGCAGACCCTTACAAGACCGAAATAGTACTTACAGACACTGAAATGATAAGACATAACCGACATTACAGACGCGGATGCAAAAAGCATGACTGGCATAGACATTACAGAAATAAACATAGACATAGACTGACTCCCAATATTGACAGCTGCAGCTACAATGACTTCCGGAAACTGAACATAGCAGAGCCATACCACCACGGACGTCCAAGCCGCGCGCCTAGGTGTAAGGATTTGGTGGCTCCTCCACCGCAGGACTGAGAAATGTGCCTTGTGGCTCCTCCACCACCGGGCAGCCATAGGAGTCTGAGGCACTTGTGTCGGTATATGGTGCGTCGTCCCTCTCAGGCTCGCGTGGTCCAGCTCGGTTCCTCGCCACCTCACCTGCGGCTTCCAAAGACTATAGTTGCTGACCATGAACAGGCGAGGGTGGCCTTGGAGCGGCTGGGGCTTCAGGTCGGTCAGCGTGCTCACATTTTTCAATGCGCATCGATACAAAATACACAGCATTGTCCAGCGTGCAGGGGAATCGGAAACGGGTTGATGGATGCCCGCCGAACGGACATACCACAGTCCTTCCCCGCCCTCTGCCTCGTCCGCGCTCTGTGCGAGCTTGTGGAGAGCGAATTTCCTCCGAGGACGCAGAGGAATGTGGCGAAGAGGCCCGTGCTCGGGCACCACCTCTTGAGCCTCCTCGCCTACAAGCTCCACGTTGTCGTTCACGTGGCATGCTTCAGCGCCAATACGAACCAAAGGTCGCAGACTCTGAACGCCACCAAGGACACTAGTCCAATTCCACCGCTCACTCTCCAAGTGCCGAAAATGAGAAGAAACACAGAGATGGATTTCAATTCTTACCCCCCAGGTTAGAAGCCAGGCCAGATTCAGAGCTGCGCAAGGTGAAAGTGCAGTGGGCCCCAGGACTGCACCTCGAACTAGGTCACCAGGAGACGACGACGCTACACAATTCAGAATTCTTTCATTAATAGTGTTGTAACAGGCCGAAGCGACAGACCAAACCCCTTGCCTTGACACGAAGCCTCGAATTCTCAGATGATTCAAGCTCGAAACCAGTGCCTCCAGAGCCGAGGGTCGAGGTAGATGCGTGGTCTTCCTCCCCCGCGGAGCAGACATCCAAGAATTGGGCTCACCTCTCACCAACAAAACTAGACAACCAGAGCTTCGCTCACCTCTCACCAGCGATATCAGAGAATTCCGCTCACCTCTCACCAACGAAACCAGACCACCAGAGCTTTGCTCACCTCGCAAATGACCTCCTCTCGGCATCGGAATGGGACCTCTCGGCATCTAAATACCCCTGCAGCCCTGAAATATCCCGCCTGCATTAACTTTGGCCAGACCGAGGGGACTCCTTCGCGAGCCTTCGGCCCACTTGTCCTGTGCTGGCAGCCACTTGTCAATAAATGACGCCGCCTGCTCATTTAATATCCTGTCATTCACCCGCAGCCGGGGGAAAATGTAACAATGTTGAATGATAGGAAATGTGAATAATAAGAATGTAGTAAATTACAGATAAGCTTCAAGGTGATCAATGTCAAACTATTTTATTCTTATTGTCACACTTATTAGTTTGCAATCGTTGTTGAAATCGTAGATCATTGAAATATTTAACTCAGGATGTTGTAGTAAACATCATATCTTGTCTCCCTTGGCCTCCAAGATTGTGACTTATGGAGTGTTAAACCCCAAATATGTTTCAATTGTAGTTTTTTCTATTACCTTGTTTAAATGCAAAGTGACTAACAATTTTAAATCATAGAAAATGAGAATAATAAGAATATAATCAATTACAAATAGTTTGCAAAGTGACTAACAATGTTGAATGATGGAAGAGGAGAATAATAAGAATATAATCAATTACGAATAGTTTACAGTTTCAAGAAGAAAACATTTCAAGTAAATGAACATTTTATTTAAGATGAAAATTCAAATTTTACTATGGTTGAATTATTGTAACACAAAAATCAATGCACTTCATCAATAATATTTTGTGCTTACACTAAACCCAATGCACAGTATTAATTTAATTACTTTGAAATTAATGTACATCATACATCGAGTTACATTAAATGAGAAATTACTTTGAAATTAATGTCCATCATACATCGAGTTACATTAAATGAGAAATCAATATCTACACTGAAATAAATGCATCCAGTGTAATCAATTAAATAGGATTAAGAATCAACATCTGCATTCAAACCCACGCATATATTTCAGTAAATAGCATTCTCTCGCTATATATTTATATATATATATATATATATATATATATAATATATTTATATATATATATATATATATTATATATATATATATATATATATTATATATATATATATATATATATATATATATATATATATATATATATATTATATATATAATATATATATATATATATATAATATATATAATATATCTCCTCTCTCTCCTTTTTGCTTCTCTATTTGACCTCCAAAACATACACACTATCTCTCCATCTCTCCCTTACCACTCCCTCTCTCTTCCTCTCCTTCTCCTCTCTCCCTTGCTCTCTCTCCATCTCTCCCTTATTACTTCCTCTCTCTCTCTCTCTCTCCACCTTTCTCTTTGTATATATTTCTACTTCCCTCCTCTTCTCTCCCTCTTCAAAAATTAACTTAACCATGGAACTATCAAATGAAAAGGAAAAAGAAAAGTGATTTTTGCCAAAGCCTAGTAATTGATATCAACAAAGGCCCTCCTCTTCCAGAAAAAAATGAAATATATCACTTGGATATGCCTCAGAGACCGTCACATTCGTATCGCATGGCCATACTGATGGCCAAGATACAACTACCACAATGGATTCCAGACCTGTCTTTATCCTCATTTTCATTCCATTTAGGATTTCTTAGATGTTCCACTAACATATACACATATATTGATTTGATTATTATAAACATATTAAATTGACATTTAAAAATGTTAACATACTTTCTTACATTATACCTACACATCCCTCTTATACTATTAATAATAGTATAATATATAATTAGTTATAAGTGAATAACCATCAATGGATTTCTATCAACAAATATCACATTAACTAATATTCCCCTCACATAAACACACATTCTTGCAAGACAAATCACTACAACTGTCCAGGCATTCCTTTAAAGGAAACTAACATATCAGTTATGATCTTCGTGCATGTGAATTACATAAACTTTATCAAAATAACTAGCCCTTCAACTATCACTTTTGGTGCATGAAAATGCATATACTTTCCAAAATAATGTTTAACACAATAGAGCATGCAAACACATGTTTCCTTTTCGAGGAAATCTAGCATAATAGGGCATGCAAAAACATGTTTTATTTTCCATAAAACTAATGGAATAAAGCATACAAATACTTGTCTTCTTTTCCAAAGAGTATACCAACATTACTCATATATATTCCAATGAAACCAACACATTACTGTGGTTTTTGTGCATATAAATAATCTTCTTTCCCAAACAATATTTTCCAATGTAGGGTAACACAACATGCTATCATTTCCCACATACAAATGTATGTTCTTTCCAAATGAAAGCTAATACAAATCTTGCATGCATATACATGATCTTATTTCAAAAGAAAATAGCATAATAGTTATGATAGCATAAAAGTAATCACACATAATTTTTCTAAAAAATTATAGCTCAATAGTTCTTCTATCCATGCAAAGAACATATCTCTATAACACAATGTCTTTTCTCTCATATGAGGGTTTACTTGTACACATGGATGGGATGTCTTGCTTATGTGGCATCACTTACACATATGTTGAGGCATTTTTGGTGGGTGGGGCAGTGACGCAGGCGTTCTTGGAAAAATGCTAGGGTAGTTTTGGGAACCCATTTGGTTTGTCTATCCAGCCATGTCCTCAAATTGCCCAACGCCCTCTTGTACAGTGGTTTTCCAGGCAGGGACAAGTGAAACCTCTCCTTTTGGCCTTCATCTTTTGCCCTCATACCTTGGGCGCAGGGTTATTCTTTGTGTATGCAAGAGCTTATCATAATAACCCTTCTTTAATGTACGCAAAACATATTCCCTTCTCTAGAATACTACCATCATTAACTATTATTTTCATGTAAACAAATACATACTTCTTTTTCAAAAAGAAGTTAATATAACACCATTTCTCTATCTTTCTACATGCAATTTTCTCATGCTTCACTTTCAATATTTTGCCACAACTAATCATATTTTATGCATAAAACCCAAGCAACAATAACAAGGTTAACTTAACATTTTATGCACTTAAATCAAGAAATTAACACAATTCATCTAGTGAGGCAATATTTTCAAGAGATTATTCTTTTCAAGAATATTTACATAATAACTTTCTCTATCTACATGCAAAAACATATTTTATATATCGCAATGACTACCCTTTTGTACTTGCAATATGTATTTTTTTCTAACACAATGGCCCTTACTTCAATGCACATAATCTTTTCAAGAAACAAGCATATGTTCTTGTATGAACGAGATTCATATGCATGTTTTATGAAAACAATCTTTATCTTTCATCAATTCATGCATAAAATTCCTATGCATGTCTTTTTGCACTCAAATCCTTGCATTATTTAAATAAACAACATGGGTAATATATGCATACAGATTCATCAAAACCTTTCCAAGAAAATTAATCTAATTAACTTTTCTCTTTTCCAAGAATCTGATGATGTATGTAAAGACATTTTACTTCGAAATCTAATACAATGATACATGCAATTATTATTTTTTTCAAGAATTAACATAGATTTTTTTTGGAGAATTCCAATATAATGGATATTATTATTGTGCACATATTTCTATTAAGAGTCTAGGAATCATGATAACATATCTAAGGAAATTAATAATCTAATTTTCTCTCATAATTTCTTGGCATTCTTTTATTTAATGAAATAACTTATTTTCTTTATTTTTTCATAAAAAAGTTTACGTACATTATTTTCATGAAAAATATCATCATTTATTTAATCTTTTTGTGTGCAAGTTTCACGTGTGTTTTCCTTCCAAGAAAACAACAACCCTAACTTATCTTTTACCATGCAATTTTTCATTCATTAAAGTAATATGATTTCTTTACCTTTACCATGCAATTTTCTTTCAAAAAAGTAATATAGTTTCTTTATATTTTACCATGGAAAGTTCACATGCATTCTTTATGAAAACTAGTATGACTTCTTAAATCTTTTTGTTTGCGGGGGATTCACATGCATTCTCTTTTTAAGAGTAACAATATCCCTGCACTATATTTTTTTAATAAAACAATATGGTTTCTTTGCTTTTAATATGTAAATTTCTCATGCATGTTTTTAGAAAATTATTGCATAGAAACCATGCAGAACCTTCCAATGAAATAATTAATTCCTTTACACAAAAAACCCTACAACTTTCAAGAGTCTAGAGCAATATTTTCTAGTTAATACAATAACATATCATTATTTGTACAAAACACATGCAATTTCTTTCCAAAAAAGTCATGATTACTTATCTTTTTTGTGCAGTAAACATGAAGTCCCATGTGCATACTTCATGTTCAGGAATACCTTTCGTTAGAGCCACAAGATTCCTCACCAAAGTTGTGATGATCAATTCCTCGAGACTTCACGTGATGAAAACTCTAGTTGATGAAGATGAAATTCATTTTTCTAGTTTACGAATGAATTTAAAGAACTTGCAAGACTTTATTTTTCTCAATGAGTTATCATTTTCTTTATTTGAATCAAATTAGTTGTCAACTAAACCATAACGGTTCTTGCTTTCAACCATTTCGTTACACATGGTAAAAATAATCTTTTCCATTGTGAATGTCAATGTAAATGCAATTTATAGGGATATTACATACTCCCCACTTGAAGTAAATTGTCCTCGGTGTTTATCATTAACTTTTACTCATGATATAATGATCAAAACAACCAAAAGAGAAATATTTCCCTTTAAAATGAAGGATTTTATTTCTAGGCAATATCAATAAGCCAAAAAAAACAGTAATGTTTATCGATAGTCATAAACATTTACAACTGCAAAAATATGGAAGTTCTACTTTCCATCACATATCCATTATTCAAATTCATAAAATACAAAACAAAATCTCTATATCAACTTACCATTACTTACCAGTTATTCTTGAAAGTCATGATCACTTTTATGCAAGTTTTCTAAGAATGTTTTGACAACTCATCCACACTCCATGGCAAGCACGTTGTAATATATTACTAAGAAATCCAACATAATCATATTAGTCACAACATTTTCAATCAAATGAAATACTTTTAACTATCAACCAATTATGTAATGTTAGGTGATATTTCAATCACAATACTTCTACAAGTACTTAGAGAGCACCAACACTCTAATCATCAAAATGATAAATCACTGCACCATGTGCACATTATCTTAGCTCCCGCTAAAGACATCCACACAGTACGTCTAAAAGTACTCAAAGAACACCTAGCTCTCTAATAATCTAAATGATCAATAAATGCACCAAGTGCACACTATCCTAGCCCCTGCTAAGACATTCAAAAGATTAGTAATACAATAAAGGAACTCCACTACCAATAATTCCTTACCAAGCACTAGGCTTCTTTCCTATCAAATGTACATAACATGTTTACACAATTATATATAAAATTCATTTTTAACACAACACATAAATTATTAGTTAATTTTTTCTTCTATGAGAACCACAGTGGCAAAAGAATGCTCCTCCCAACACATGGGAACTAGTTTCCACAATCCAATTGAGTGATTTTCATATCTAGACAGTTCTCTAACAAATACCATACTAGGTACATTTTGAAATTCCACTGACCAACCAGTTCAATAATTCTAATGACCACAAAGGGTCCAATACAGGATTCCTCTTGGCAACATCCTTCCTATTCCTTTGACAATGTCCCGTCTATGAGGAATTTTGGGCCTCCTCCAACAAACTCCAAATCAATAGATTTGCCTCAGGTTTTTTCCCCTCTTCACCATGTTGGCCAACTCTTTTCCCTTACTGAGATCATTTATCTACAGGGAGAGGAAATTTGGGCAAGCAAGTGCCATCAACCTCTCCGTGCAGGCAACCACCATCAACCCAAGGCCTCCTAGCTTTTCACAACTATCCACATCTATCTGGCATGTAAAATTTTCTTTTATGCACATTGTCATTAACAAAAGAAACATTTATGTACACCATGCATTTATACTTAACATTCTGCATGGGTCCATAATATCTAGATTGACAGGAAACATAACTAACATGCATGTGATATGCATTCTGATTTTTCAAATAACAAAATCATACATATCATAACATTATACTTTCTCATTTATGGTTATAATTCACATTGCAAAATTTTACTTTCATAGTTTTTCTTGATGCCATTAAGCTACCCCTGCTTAATCCCATTAGTAACGTTAGTCATAAACGTGTGTTCATTTTCACAATAATTTTAGTTTCATGTGTACAATAGTGTCATGCATAAAAGTATATGCAAATATTCATTAATGCGTAAATGGAAATAACAGTTAGGGTAACAATCCAACATTTCCAATTTCCATGGTGCACAGTTACCTACATACTCGTACATGAAGTGACTACTATAATCACTTGTCTACAACTTGCAATAAGCTTAAACAAAATCCAATTCATGCATACAAGTTTCAATAGTTTTTCCTACAACACTAACTAATTAGACATTGCAAAACTCAATCAGAAACTAGTTATTATAGTCAAGTCTCATTACTTGACTCATGGTTTATTTTTAACATCAAGAGGGGTTCTTTCAATGTCCTTTTAAAACACTATATCACCCTCTTCAAGAACATTCCCCATATTTTTCATTCGTGCATTTATTATTTATCAATAATGCATTGTAACTTTAGTCATGTTCATTAAATCATTAATATTTTCATCTTTGCAAAGATAGGTAGTTGATTCACATTCACTAGTGAGTACTCAGGTTGCTCATAGGTGAAACAAATATTTTATTGTCTTTTATCCTCAACGGGATTCAAATGTCATGAACATAGTTTTACAACAGACTTTATTACTTATTACTCTTCAATGTGGTTATAAACATGCATCATGCATCTCAAGTGAAAAGTAGTCTACTACATATATCAATATGTAGATTGTTAGACTCATACCTGAGTTGATGCCCACTAGTAGCATACATCATTTTCTTTCACAATTCCAAAAGGCGTGATTGTTGCAACCTTCAACTCTGATACCACTTATAACATCCCTCGGTAACCTCACATGAAAATGTATGGAGTTAGAATTTTTTAACACAATTTACCCACATGTAACTATCCAACTTACTATTCCAGATTCCTCATTAACCATTAAATAGAATCTTCATCATTACATAGAGTAACTTTAGTAACGGAATAGTAAATTACATAACCATTAAAAACCACTGTTGTAGTAGATTAACATAAACTTTATGATGCAACCTTGCATCAATTCCATGATTCTTTTAACTCATTTATTTAATCGTATTCTTAATAATATAAATGTCACAACATGTAAGGAATCATCATCATCAAACAGACACAATAATCCATCACATCATTGAACACCGATATACCCTCGAAACCCCGTACTGTGTTGCCAGAAAATTGCCAAACATCTTGATGAGGTCTTGGACTCTCTTTTAGCTGGAGAAAGTCACTCAGCGGTACCCTTTGAGGAGTCATGCCCTCAACTGGAACGCTTGCTACTGCTTGGGCAGTAGTAGGAAGGACAGGAGTAGACTCGGTAGTAGAAGCTGGGTCTTCGATCATGTCGCGTGCCATCGATCTAGTTCAAATGGGACTCCTTACTTGAGCCAAATCAAAGAAGACTGTCCTCACTTTACTTTAGACAAAAAAGTTCAACATCCTCATTAACTCATTGTGAAAACTAACAAATGTTTAATTTTATTATTAAACACGCGTGAGGGTGTTCACCCCTCAATCAATGGTTATAATGGAGCCTGTCCCTTGACCATTGTTATAAAATATTACAAAAAATATCATCTCAGGAACAACATAACTTGTTATAAGCTATTACAATCATCATGGCATCATTTACCCACAAACCCTTAAGCATTGTGTCCTTGGGGTCTAGTTTATGCCACTAGTGGATTATCCTATAGCCAACATTCCTTCAATCTACATAGACCACTAACTTATTTCCTGCCATAAAGGTAACTTAATCCATCTTTATATGTCACAACCATTTCTTGCAATTGTTATTGCCAACAACCTTTGGTATCATGATTAGATCAATTATTAATCAAACCAATTCATAAATATATACTAGTGGTGCTTCACCATCTATTCATGTGCATTCATGAAATGCAAACAAAATATTGTGACATGCTTCCTTTAACACTGCATATGAATTATAAGTGAATAACCATCAATGCATTTCTATAAAAAAAAATACCATATTAACTAATATTCCCCTCACATAAAAACACATTCTTGAAAGACAAATCGCTACAATTGCCCAAGCATTCCTTTAAAGGAAGCTAACATATCAGTTATGATAGTTGTGCATGCGAATTACATAAACTTTATCAAAATAAATAGTTCAACTATCACTTTTGGTGCATGCAATTACGTAAATAAAGCTAATACAATGAATGTTGTTCATATGCATATACTTTCCAAAAGAATGTTTAACACAATAGAGCATGCAAACACATGTTTCCTTTTCGAGGAAATCTAGCATAATAGGGCATGCAAAAAAATGTTTTATTTTCCATAAAACTAATGCAATAAAGCATACAAACACATGTATTTTTTTTCCAAATATTATACGAACAATAGTCATATATATATTCCAAGGAAACCAACACATTACTATAGATTTTGTGCATGTAAATCATCTTCTTTCCCAAAGAATATTTTCCAATGTGGGCTAACACAACATCCTATCATTTCCCACATACAAATGTATGTTCTTTCCAAACAAAAGCTAATGTAAATCTTGCATGCATATACATGATCTTATTCCAAAAGAAACTAACATAATAGTTATGATAGCATAAAAGTAATCACATATAATTTTTCTAAGAAAAATATAGCCCAATAGTTCTTCTATCAATGCAAAGAACATATCTCTATAACACAATGTATATTCTTTGTATATGCAAGAGCTTATCATAATAACCCTTCTTTAATGTACGCAACACACATTCTCCTCTAGAATTCTACCAGCATTAACTATTATTTTTATGTAAACAAATACATACTTCTTTTTCAAAAAGAAGTTAATATAAGGCCATTTCTCTATCTTTCTACATGCAAGTTTCTCATGCTTTCCTTTCAATAAATTACCACAGCTAACCATGTTTCATGCATAAAACTCAAGCAACAATAACGAGTTTAACTTAACCCTTTATGCACTTAAATCAAGAAATTAACACAATACATCTGGCCAGGCAATATTTTCAAGAATATTTACATAATAACTTTCTCTATTTACACACAAAAACATGTTTTCTATATCACAATGACTACCCTTTTGTACATGCAATTTCTAACGCAATGACCCTTACTTCAATGCACATAATATTTTCAAGAAACAAGCATGTGTTCTTGTTCTTGTATATGAACTAGATTCATATGCATGTTTTACAAAAACAATCTTTATGTCTCATCAATTCATGTATAAAAATCATATGCATGTCTTTCTGCAATCAAATCTTTGCATTCTTTAAATAAACAACATGGGTAATATATGCTACAAATTCATCAAGACCCTTCCAAGAAAATTAATCTAATTAACTTTTCCCTTTTCCAAGAATTTGATAATGTATGCAAAGACATTTCACTTCAAAATATAATACAATGATGCATGAAATTAATATTTTATTTCAAGAATTAACATAGAAATTTGTTTCAATAATTCCAATAAAATGGATATTATTATTGTGCACATATTTGTTGGCATTATGACATAGGTTTGGCACTATGACGCACTATGACACAGGTGTTGT
Organism: Pinus taeda; assembly: GCA_000404065.3. Classification (NCBI taxonomy): domain Eukaryota; kingdom Viridiplantae; phylum Streptophyta; class Pinopsida; order Pinales; family Pinaceae; genus Pinus; species Pinus taeda. The sequence goes on from APFE030222410.1 coordinate 146,933, forward strand.
CCTTGATGGTAACTCACTCAGATGACAAATTACAGTTCAGGCTCACAGAATGAAGGAAAAAGAGGTATACGCAGGTTTACCTTGACAAAGCTGTGTATACACATGGGTTCGCCGACCAAAAGGTGCATATGCGTATACACGCACTTTCATGCAAGGAAAAGTGCATACATGTTGGAAAACTTGCTTTTGGTCCATGGTATTTGGTCCTTGGTATTTTGACCCATGGTATTGGTCCAAGGTATCTTTACTGAAGTCTTGACCCCAGGTATTTTGTCCAAGGTATTGCTTCTAAGTGGTTTTGGACCATGGTATTGAGTAAGGCCTAAGGCTATAAAAGGAGGAGGAGATCATTAGGTAAAGGAACTGAAGTATTGAATATCCAATGAAGAGTAAGATCTAGAATATTGGTGATTGGGTTATCGTACATAGCTGGATCTAAATCAAGGAGAAACCTGAGCGCTTGAAGAAGGATAAGCTCTATTGAAGGGTCAAGATCTTAAGGCTTGAAGAGAAGTATCTTTGTGTGGTTTTTGATCTTTTACAATTGGCGCATGTCTTGATCTGTAAATCTGATGATATGGGTATAAATTGATGTCTGAATAGTTGAAAAGGGTAAATCATCTTTTACAGATCTATTCGCAAGTTCAGTATAGGAAAGGTGCGTATACACGCTGGTTCAGCAATTCAAAACAGTGTATACACAGGTTTGCCTTCATATAACATTGTATTCACGCAAGTTTGGCACATTTAGGTAGCATACGTCTCATAAAATATGTTTTAGCTACTTCTGTTTACTGTTGTAGTGTTCTGGGTTCTGGTATTCTTACGTATTATGGTTATAGCATTTAGAGAAGTGATTGTTTGATTCAGTTTTGGTTAGTGCAAGGGAGATTGATTGATGCAGATATATTTCCATGTTTGATTGATGCTATTGATGGATCTAGTCTAAAAATTTATGAAACGTGGTCCCTGGGAGAAAAGATAAGGTTGTAGCCTTCTGCAGGTAGAAGCCTACGTACTGGTATAAGACTGCACCAGTACATAAATATTGTAAAAAGAAGTTTCTTATTAAAAGAATATAGAGACAAATTGCTGCAGGTGGTTTTCACCCACATTGGGTTTCCAACTTATATCTTGTGTTCTTGTATGTGATTGTCTGCTCTGTTTTACTATACCTGTTACTGCTCATATGGTTCTGATTCATAGATTAAAGATTAACTAACTAAATAATAAGATTACAAGGTATACACTGGTTGCTCTAAACACAATTGCATATATACGTAAGTTGCATTAACAGAAGTAGCGTATATAAATCTGTTTATGGAAATGAAATATTGTTAAGTTACTAATATTTATTCACCCCCCCTCCCCCCTCTCAGTATTATTTTCCAACCATTGGTATCATAGCAAGTCCTTCAGAAGAAGCTTGATCGCTTGAAGGAAGATCTATCATCATGAGTAATTACGAAAGAGAGGCATCCATCAGGCCACCAGTCTTTGATGGGAGAAACTTCATCTATTGGAAGGTAAGAACCACAGCATATCCTCAATCTCTTGGAACAGAAGTTTGGGATATCGTGGAAGGAGGATGCACATTTCCATCAGTAACTCCTACAGATACGGTAGGTAAAAAGAAGTATGAAACTAATGCAAAGACTGTCAATACTTCATTAGGGAGTCTATCACAATTAGAAATCATCAAGTTTATGCAGCTCAAAACTGCCAAAGAAATATGGGACAAGATCATTCTAAGCTATGAAGGAGACGATCAGGTAAAATGTGAAAAACTACAATCTCTTAGAATTCAATATGAAACTCTCAGAATGCACAATGATGAAAGTGTAGCTAAGTATCTCTTACATATAGATGAGATTGTTAATCACATGAAAAAATTAGGTGAAGAGATAAAAGAAGTTACTTTAGTTGAAAAGGTTCTAAGATTCTTGTCTTCTAAGTTTGAATCAAAAGTTTCTTCCATAGAAGAAAAGCAGGATCTTCAGATTATTACTATGTCAAAGCTGCACGGAATCTTAACTGCTTTCGAAATGAGAAAAGGGGGTCCGTTAGATATGAGAGAAGCCGCATTCAAAGCTTCAAGAAAAGGAGAACTCAATGAGTCAGGACATACGTCAAAAGGAGAGGAAGAATCAAACTTTGTCAAGAACCTTCAACGAGGCTCTGGAAGATTTAGAGGTAAACTACCTTTCAAATGTTTTTCTTGTGGAAGAGTAGGTCATTATGCTACCAAATGTCCTACAAAGATAAGCTTGAAAAAGGTAACGAATCCACAAACTAAAATAGAAAACAAAGTATAAATAAGAAGAGCTACTATATGCATGAAGGTAGTGATGGTTTATCAAATAGTGAGGAAGATGAAAATAATAATGATTATAAACTTTTGATGGCTTTTGAAGATGATGATTTCTTGGATGCTTTAGATGAAGATGGTCTCTATGAAGAAATTTCTAAACTTAAAATCTGTCTAGAAGAAAAGAGTATTATTATAGATACTCTGAAATTCCAACTTGCTGAAAGAGAAAAACACAATGAAAAGTTAGAATGTGAAATTGTGGGTCTAAGAAAAGAAATTGAGAAAACAAAAGCTCTCAATCTTAGGTTTTCTAAAGGATCAGAAACTTTAGATGAAATTATCAAAGTGCAGTGTTCTCCTCTGATAGAGACAGGTCTTGGATATACTGAAGAACCATCTCAAGCACAAAATCCATCAACCTCCAAAAGCTATCTTGATGCAGCAAGGAGAAGTGACCAGGTTGACAATCATCAGCAGAGGCTTAAAGCAGATTACCAGGTAAATCGAGTTTAGCCTACTTCAAGGATGAACAGAAGCTATAACCAACCTCAGGTAAATCATTCTCAATTTTCTTCAAGAATGAATGTCAATGGAAACTACAATCACCAGGTCAATAGATTCAATAATTGTAGGAATTTATTTAATGGCCAATGTTTTTCATGTCATAAATTTGGATACAAAGTTGCTCAATGTGTTGCTTACAAGACCATCATGACTAGAGAAGCATGAAATCAAAGGAATGCGATCGGGATCATGAAAAGGACCTACAATAACTTTTTTTCTCTTGAAAATGAAATAGAATGCTCTATCTGTAACAGATTTGTTCATGAAGACTCTGAATGCAGGAGTAAATTTTGACAAACACCTCAGAAGGAGCAAGCCTCATTGGTTCCCAAAACATGGAAAAATAAAGAACCACAAATCGAAAGATGTGGTATAGCCTTATATACAGAAGGACAAGAAAATCAATGGTACATCGACAGTGGATGCTCGAAACACATAATAGGTGATAACAAAAAACTTCAGTGATATAATGCCTTAGAAAAGGAAAGGAAGGTCTCATTTGGAAATGATATCCCTATAGTCATAAAAGGTAAAGGCTCTATTCTCTTAAAAGAAAAGGTCAAAGCTGGGAATGTTATGTATGTTGATGGTTTAAAGCATAATCTATTGAGTGTTAGTCAAATGTGTGATCAAGGAAATGAGGTAGTATTTCGATCAAATAGATGTGTTGTTCATGAGCTTAATATAGGAGAAACAGTGATCAAAGGCATAAGAACTCCAAATAATTTATACATACTCAAGGGAGGACAACAACAATGCTATCTACACAAAAATCATGAACATTGGCTATGGCACAGAAGATTGGGGCATCTAAGCTTCCCTTAGATAAGGAAAGCATGCAAATTCCAGGATGTTTGTGATCTTCCTGACATCAGAATTCCAGAAAATACAATATGCAAATCATGTCAATTTGGTAAGCAAACCAGAACACATTTCCCTAAGAAAGAAGGATCAGCTAGCAAGCTGCTTGAACTTGTCCATACTGATTTATGTGGTCCATCAAGGAAAAAGTTGCCTCGTGGAGAAGAATACTTTATATTGTTCATTGACAACTTTTCCAGAATGTGTTAGATAGGACTTCTAAAGCATAAAGATGAAGCATTTGAAAAGTTCAAAGCCTTCAAATCTTTGGTTGAAAATGAATCAGATCATAAAATCAAATGCCTCAGATCTGATCGGGGAGGGTAATTTACCTCGGATGAATTCTTCGACTTCTGTGAAGAACATGGAATAAGAACGGAATTCTCTACAGCAAGGACTCCTTAGCAAAATGGAGTGGTAGAAAGGATGAACAGAACTATTCAACAAATGGCTCGTGCTATGCTAGATGAGTTTGGAACTCCTGCAACCTTCTGGGGTGAAGCTACATTTGTTGTCGTCACTATTCTCAACAAAACAAATGTTCGGGTAAACAACACTCGAACTCCTCATGAAATTTGGTATGGTAATAATCCTACTGTAAATACTTCAATGGTTTTGGAAGTAAATGTTACATCAATAGGACTAATGAAAAATTTGGAAAGTTTGAACCTAGAGCAGATGAAGGCATTCTCCTTGGTTAATCTTCCTGAAGTAAAGGATACAAGTGTTATAATAAAAGAGTAGGGAAAATTGTTGAAAGTATTGATGTTGTGGTTGATGAATCAAGCAAAAATTCAAAGCAGGTAAAAACTAAAGAGTGGGAAGAATATGAGGATTATCCTTCCACATCAAATTAGACTAATGCTAAAGAATAAGAAACCAATGAAGCACTAGAAGAGCAGATAACGGTAGAAGAAAAGACTCCATCCAGATATGTTCAGAAAAATCATCTAGAGACTCAAATTTTGGGTCAGAAAGAGGCAGGTGTACAGACAAGACGAACTATTACAAAAGCTTCAAGCTATCTATAATTTCTTTCCTCCATTGAACCGCAAAATGTACATGAAGCATGCAAAGATGAATGCTGGGTCAAGGCAATGAATGAAGAGCTTGAGCAAATTGAAAAGAATAATACTTGGGAATTAGTTCCTAGACCTCATGATAAGAATATCATTGGAACCAAATGGATATTTAAAAACAAGTTGAATGAAAATGGGGAAGTTGTTAAAAAAAAAGGCTAGACTTGTGTATAAAGGATATGCTCAACAAGAAGGTATAGACTTTGAAGAAACTTTTGCACATGTTGCTAGAATTGAAGCCATAAGAATGTTCCTTGCTCTTTCTAGCTTTCAGAAGTTCAAAATATATCAAATGGATGTGAAATCTTCCTTTCTTAATGGATATCTAGAAGAGGAGGTATATATTGAGCAACCATATGGATTCATCCTTGGAAATGATCCAAAACTTGCATGCAGACTCAGAAAGGCGCTCTACGGTCTAAAACAAGCTCCAAGGGCCTGGTATTATCATCTTGACAAATACCTTCATCAACAAGGTTTTTCAAAAGGATTGGCTGATAGCAATCTATATATAAAAATTAACAATGATAAATTGCTAATACTTGTTGTGTATGTTGATGATATCATTTTTGGGAGTAATGAAGAAGCCATAAGTCAAAACTTTGCTTTGGTAATGCAAAAATAATTTGAAATGTCCCTTCTTGGTGAGCTCACATATTTTCTTGGTTTACAAGTTCAACAAAATAAAGATGGTATTTTTCTATCACAAACCAAGTACCTCAAGCAGATCTTGAAGAAATACGGAATGAAAGATTCTAAACCAGTATGTACTCCTATGGTAATAGGATGTAGCCTCAGCACAAATGATGAATCAACAGCAATACATCAACCAACCTACAAATCCATGATTGGTAGTTTGCTCTATCTAATAGGTACCCGACCAGAAATCATGCATGCAATGGGAATAGTTGGAAGATTCCAAGCAAATCCAAAGGAAGCATACCTTCAAGCAGTCAAAAGGATTTTTAAATATCTTCAAGGGACACAAAACTTTGGTTTATGGTATCCCAGAGATACAGATCTTACACTTCATGCATATATAGATGTAGATTGGGCAGGAAGTGTGTATGACAAGAAAAGCATGAGTGGTGGTGCATTATTCATGGGTTCCAGATTAGAGTCTTAGTTCAATAAGAAACAAAGTTCAGTTGCATTATCTACAGCTGAAGCAGAATATGTGGCTGTTGCATCTTGTTGCACACAACTTCTTTGGATGATGCAAACATTGCAAGACATTCAAATCACATGTACTCCACCCATCTCCATTCTATGTGATAATATGAGTGCAATTAGTATTTCAAAGAATCCTGTCATGCATTCCAAGATCAAGCACATACCTATCAAATATCACTTTCTCTAGGAACAAGTGCTTGAACAAAAGGTCAAATTGGAGTATGTTCCCTCCAAGGAATAGGTTGCTGATATATTCACCAAACCACTGCCCAAAGAGATTTTTGAATACCTCAGACAGAAGCTGGGAGTAGTTGATGCATCTTCTTGCCTTTGATACTTATCTGTTTCAAAGAAAAGTGGTTGTACGCGAGTTTCATGAAGCGTATACGTGTACATACGCTGGTTGTTGTGGATACAGTCACGTATATGTTGGTTTGAAGAATATAAGTTGGGTAGACTCAGGATGAAAAGAGTCTGATATGGGTCTGACAGTGATCATCTAGCACAGGTTCAGGGGGAGCATATACTTCTAATAATGCATTGTTGGCATTATCCTAGAAGATCTTGATACAATTTCACAGCTATTTTTGTTTCAGGTGGAACGAGTGCAGAGGGAGATCATAGTTGCTGGTCTGGATGATGATTGACAGATGCTGCTGATAATAGATGTTGATGACTATCATGGTCTTGCTTTAGATATTTTATCTCTATGTCATGTATATCTTATCAAGGTCATGTAAAGGCCTATTTTGTTTTCCCCACTATGCTTGGGATGGATGATGTAATGTTCTTGTTTTATCATGTATAAAATTTTGGTGTATCCCCACTTGGTTGGGTGGGTGAGTCAATCTTGGTATATCCCCACTTAGTTGGGAGATGGATGGATGTATGAGTCGTTGGTGATAGGAAGGTCATAGAGTCTTGTTCTTCTTGTAAAACATCTTGTTGCAGACCTTACTTACAGTCAGGGGGAGCATGAACAACACACTTCAGCATATCAGAGATTTCAACATGTATTTAGGGGTAGCAAAACCCTTTGCCCTTGATGACAAAGGGGAAGATTGACTTGGAGTTTCCATCAAGTCCAAAGGGAGATATTGTTGGCATTATGACATAGGTTTGGCACTATGACACAGGTGTCGTCCTTGATGGTAACTCACTCAGATGACAGATCATAGTTCAGGCTCACAGAATGAAGGAAAGAGAGGTATACGCTGGTTTACCTTAACAAAGTTGCATATACACGCAGGTTCACTGACCAATAGGCGTGTATGTGTATACATGCACTTTTAAGCAAGGAAAAGTGTGTACATGTTGGAAAACTTGGTTTTGGTCCATGGTATTTGGTCCATGGTATTTTGACCCGTGGTATTGATCCAAGGTAACTTGACTGAAGTCTTGACCCTAGGTATTTGGTCCAAGGTATTGCTTCTAAGTGGTTTTGGACCATGGTATTGAGTAAGGCCTAGGACTATAAAAGGAGGAGGAGATCATTAGGCAAAGGCACTGAAGTATTAAATATCTAATGAAGAGAAAGATCTAGAATACTGGTGATTGGGTTATGGTACATAGCTGGATTTGAGTCAAGGAGGAACCTGAGCGCTTGAAGAAGGATAAGCTTTATTGAAAAGTCAAGATATTAAGGCTTGAAGAGAATTATCTTTGTGCGGCTTTTGATCTTTTATAATTGGCGCATGTCTTGATCTGTAAATCTGATGATTTGGGTATAAATTGATGTCTAAATAGTTGAAAAGGGTAAATCATCTTTTACAGATCTGTTCGTAGGTTTAGTATAGAAAAGGTGCGTATACACGCTGGTTCGGCAATTGAAAACAGCGTATACACAAGTTTGCCTTCATATAACATCGTATGCATGCAAGTTTGGCACATTTAGGTAGCGTACGTCTCGTACAATCTGTTTTAGCTACTTCTGTTTACTGTTGCAGTGTTATGGGTTCTGCTATTGTTAATGTATTATGGTTACAACATTCAGAGAAGTGATTGTTTGATTCAGTTTTGGTTAGTGCAAGGGAGATTGATTGATGCACATATATTTTGATGTTTGATTCATGCTATTGATGGATCTAGTCTGAAAATTTATGAAACGTGGTCCCTGGGAGAAAAGAGAAGGTTGTAGCCTTATATAGGTCAGCACTTACGTACTTGTACATCAGCTAGTACAATAGCTAAGGGGGTTGTAGCTCCCTTCTAGGAGAATCTAGAGAATGAGAAAAGGTTGTAGCCTTCTGCAGGTAGAAGCTTGTGTACTGGTATAAGACTGCACCAGTACAGAAATATTGTAAAAAGAAGTTTCTTATTAAAAGAAGATAGAGACGAATTGTAGCAGGTTGTTTTCACCCACATTGGGTTTCCACCTTATATCTTGTGTTCTTTTATGTGATTGTCTGCTCTGTTTTATTGTACCTATTACTGCTTATATGGTTTTGATTCACAGATTAAATATCAACTGACTAAATAATAATATTACAAGGTATACGTTGGTTGCTCTAAACACAATTGCGTATATATGCAAGTTGCATTAACAGAAGTAGCGTATATAAATATGTTTATGGAAATGAAATATTGTTAAGTTACTAATATTGATTCACCCCCCCCTCCTCTCAGTATTATTTCCAACAATATCCCTATTAAGAGTCTATAGGAATCATGCTAACATTTCCAAGGAAATTACTAATCTAATTTTCTCTCATAATTTCATGCCAATCTTCTCTTTAATGAAATAACTTATTTTCTTTCCTTTTTTCATGAGAAAAGTTTACATACATTCTTTTCATGAAAATACCATGATTTATTTAATATTTTTATGTGCAGGTTTCATGTGTGTATTCCTTCCAAGAAAAAGCATCCCTAACATAACTTTTACCATGCAATTTTTATTTTAGTAAAGTGATATGATTTGTTTATCTTTTACCATGCAATTTTCTTTCAAGAAAGTAATATAGTTTCTTTATATTTTACCATGGAAAGTTCACATGCATTCTTTATGAAAAGTAGTATGACTTCTTAAATATTTTTGTTTGCAGGATTCACGTGCATTCTCTTTTCAAGAATAACAACATCCCTGCAATATATTTTTCAATAAAACAACATGGTTTCTTTGTTTTTAATATGCAAAGTTCTCATGCATGTTTTTAGAAAATTATTGCATAGAAACCATGCAAAATATTCCAATGAAAAAATTAATTCCTTTACACAAATGTCCCTAAAACTTTCAAGAGTTTATAGCAATATTTCCAATTAATAAAATAACCTATCATTATTTGCACAAAACACATGCAGTTTCTTCCCAAAGAAGCCAAGGTTACTTATCTTTTCAGTGCAATAACCATGAATTCCCATGTGCATACCTCATGTTCAGGAATACCTTTCGTTGGAGCCACAACATTCCTCACTAAAGTTGTGATGATCAATCCCTCGAGACTTCACATGATGAAAACTCCAGTTGATGAAGATGAAAGTCATTTTATCCAGTTTACAAATGAATTTAAAGAACTTGTGAATTTTTTTTTTCTCAATGAGTTATCATTTTCTTTATTTGATTCAAATTAGTTGCCAACTAAATCGTGTCTTCAACCATTTCTTTAAACATTGTAAAAATATGTTTTTCCATTGTGAATGTCAACATAAATGCAATTTATAGGGATATTACATTTATTTATATACCATGCCTCTTTTTTTAGTGTTCATAAACCTCTTTATATTTTAAATTTATATTGTGTTTATACATAATAATAATTAGATTGATTTTTAAATAGGGTCGACTTAGATTAAAAATGTTAATTGTTAAATATTAAACATTATGTTTACATGTTTACATTTTTACGTGAGATGTACCCCCATACTGGGTTGTAGAGCGCCTCTTGGTGCAACAAGAACCATGATAGGAACTAATGCCAACTATTTTTTTGGTGATACAAAAATAAAGGCTTTTGTTAACATTTTTTTTTATTTGAAATGCTTTGAGTTAGTAATATAAATTTCACCTATGGACTTGTAGAGTCAATTCTTGGTTATGTGGTCATGACTATGGTGACTCTAATCTGTTAAAGCTACTAGGGATTACATTTATTCCCATCCACGTGAAATGAATCCTTGTAGGTAAAACCAACCTACAAGTGGAAAGCATGACATAGACAAGATTTGAGACTCTATGGAGAGGATTAAAAACCTCTCCTCTTAACTACCTAAGCTAGGTCTTGTTAATGAATTTTATTAAATTTGACTTTACCAATATATAATTATCCATTTTTCATTAATAAACATTCATAAAACCCTTAGGACATTGACCCCCAAAGTTCAAATTATTTGTGAGATGAAATATGATGGACAAAAACACTAAACGAATTAGATTGGTATGCAACTAGGTGTCCATGTTGTAGGAGGATAGGCTTGCATGCATAATTAAAGGCATTGATTTGTATCTTAAGGTGTTAATGGAGATCAAATAGATATTAACATTCTTAAATCAATGGTTATGTTTCAAAATTAAAATACCTACTATTGATTAGTATCCCATGTGAACATTAACATCTTGAAGGAACTATTACATAGTAGAGAGTGGAGAGAGCCCAAAATGGGGGAGAATCCAAATACAGATCTCTTATAAAAGTTAGTAATTTATAGAAATCTTGATAATTCTATAAGATTAGTTAGGGTAGGCCAATCTCTAATTAATTGTATTTTCTTGGGATCCACACACACTCTTGTATCATTAACAACAGAGCTAAGGTGTTATATGCACTTTGTTGGGATGAGGTCCCTTGGGGTCAAATTTTGTAAAGTTTTGTTAAATATTGTAAAGCCTCCACATTTTGAGGAGTGGAGCGCAAGTAGTGTAGGTCGATAGGAGTCAAAGGGGCTTTAGGAAGGTCAAATCCCCTCAGTTTGTTAAGATTCAAGTTTTTTTTAGGCCTGCCCATGGCTCACGGACCATGGTATTGTAATGGAGAATGATATAAAAGGAAGTCCTAGAAGAGTCATAAAGGGATGATCTAAGCAGAAGACTAGTGCGTGATTTGAGCTTTTTTGTTTAGTCAGTACTTTGGCGAAGGGGAAGGATCCTACAATTATGTGCGCAGAGACCTTGGTAAGTCCGTAGCTGAGTGTGTGTGCCCATGCAACTATGTGCGCAGGGTTGGAAAGAACTGTAATCAATTATCTAAGCAGAAGAATAGTGTAATATTTGGGTTTGTTTTGTCTATTTTGTACTTAAGCAAAGGGGAAGGCTCCTATAGCTATGTGTGCGGAGGCGTTGGTAAGTCCGCAGCTGAGTACGTGGGCACCTGTAGTTGGGTGCGCAGGGTTGAAAGGAATGTAATTGAAGATCTAAAGCATAATAAAGACTTATTTTGGAGAATTATTTGTGCATTTGTGTATTACTACTTGTATTTGAATTTAATGCATTGTTGATCTGTTGAATGAAATTAATCAGGAAAATTAATTAACATATTTGTGAAGACGTAGATCTGTATAGTTATATGATGTTATGAATGTTTAGCACAATCGGCGAAGAGCATAAATCTGCAAACTATTAATTGTTGTATTTTTTTGGGTTTTAAGGGTTAGGGTTCGGGAAGGTAGATATAAATCCCTAAGTTTGACAAAACACATCACACGGTTTTTTGGATGTAGAAACCTAGTTCTAGCATCCCCCAATACTGCCTCGGGTGAGACTGCAGCCTACGCTATGCGGGTTGTTTCTGAAAGGGCTGGTAGTGTAGGGATTTGTTGGTTAGCATAGCTAACTCTGAACTTAGGTCCAATCCCCCTCAATCCAACACAATTAATGAGAAAAAACATTTCTCAAGGCTTGTAAAGAACTTATGGTCATACAAAACACTCATAATTGTTGTGACATGGTATAGGTATCCTTCCCTTGTTATGATAAGAGTCGATACATTGTCAAGATAAAACAACAATAAATTCACTTTCAAAGGGAATAATAACATAGTTCATAAGGCACATTAGCATCATAGGAGAAATGGTTATGTTGAAGGACATCACCAACCACGCAAAAAAATCCATCATCAACTTCCAATGCAATATTTCAAACATCCTTATGGTTGAAAAGAAATTTGTGGCAGCTAGACTCCAAGTTGATTATGGTTGATCCAAATTGGATCATTATATTTTTTTTCAACCATCTTGATGCCTTCAAGGTGGAAAAATTAGAGAAGTTAGCTTAGAGGATAAATTTTAGTCGCATGACCCAATTTGGAGAATTAGGGTCGGGAACCTTCTAGGGCCAATTTGAGGCCCTAAATGACAATTTTATGGTGTAAAACTTTGCTACATAAGTGAAGCACTCCCTCATGCTATTATAAACATATAAATCTTTCTAATGGTGCAAGAATGACATCATTCAAAGTTCATAGACAAAATTTATGCCTCTTGAAAGTTGACCTATCGTGATATACCACCATAATTCGAGAGGATGCCACACTAGCCCCCGTTACTTATGGAGAAGGGACCAAACACGTGGGGACTATGAAGAAGACTATAAAAGGGTGAATTTGTAACTGACGTTAAGGGTTGAATGAGTCAATTTTAACTCCTAATTGGATATTGGGTTGAGTTATATCCAGACCACTAAGAGGGAAAGGGGTTCCATTATATTTTTCTAGCATTTTTTCCATATTAGAAGTAGAATAGATGAGCATGGATAGAGAGAGAGAATATAAAAATGGGTTTGTGTTTTGTAGTAGCCCATGAACCATAGTCTCAGGAAACTCCATAAAGAGTGAATTCTCCTTTGTATTTTCATCCTTTCCATTCCAAACAAAAGAGAGCGAAGCAACCTCACCTTCTAGCTAGGTTTTCTCCTAGAATGGTTTCCAAGATCATATCTTATGTTCAACGTGATTGGTGTGTGTTCATATTTGACTATTATCTAATTTTTCACATTATATATATATTTCATAAATAAATAAATAAAAATCAATAATAGCATATCTAGAATCTAAAGGAATTTACCCTTAATAACATATTTTTTGGATTATTCTATTATATTTGTTGTGATGAACTTTCCAATGGAATATATATCATACTTTACAAATCATATTGTCGTCAAAATTGGTTTCCTTTGGTATTTTGTGGGAATTTTCAAGGGATCAGATCAGTTTAAGAATAAATTCATAAAACCCTATCCATAGTTAAGGAATCAGTTTTTTATAACCCTCGATATACCTCAAAGGAGAGGTTTGCATGGTTGGAAGTACAAGTCATAGATATAAACCACAAGTCATAGATATAAACCATAATGTGAGCCTCCTCATAGTGGTCATAACCAATAAGCTCTGGTTGTTCAAAGAAGATGGACATTCTAACATGGAGGTTAGATCAAAAAGAACTAGAGTTCATATGTCCAAGAAACCCAAAAAAGAGTAGCCAATTTTTAGAGTCATGAACCATTCATAGTCTCTCTTTAAGATGGAAGTGAAGGTGGATATCAATTGGTATGAAGTTGAGATTTGATGCTTTGAAATTAAATCACAAGTTGCAATAGTTAGAGGTTTATTGTAATGTTCGCCATATATAGCAGGAACATAAAATTTCATTTTCCTATTTTAAATTAGGAGGCCATGCCTTGACCAAGTGGGAAATCCACACAAAAACCGTATTGCTAAAGGGGAGTTCCCTAGTAACTAAGTGGGAGGATATTAAAAATCTCATAAATTCCAAATTCTTACCTATTGGGTATGTAGAAGACCAATGAATCCGATGGAATTACTTTAGGAAAAGACAAGGGCAGAGTGCATAAGAGTACACCACGTAATTCATGAACATGGAAATAATGTTGGGTATCTCTCCCAAGAACCTAGACATACTCCTTAAGTATCTAGGGGGTATACACAACTATCTATGAATGAAAATGATGTCGTTCAAAGATAGAATAGTGGGTGAGGCTTTTGTGTAGGTGAACTACCTTTAAAACATAGGTTAGAGGAAATGGGATTCTAATGGTTCAAAGCATAAGGAACATCAAGAAGTTTCCAAATAAGGAAAGAATAAATGGAAATGGGGGAATGAAAAGAAGTTAGTAGCCACAACACACCATTGTAAATATCCTAGAAACCATTACAACCACAATAACATTAATGGTCATATAGAGGATAAGTGTTGGAAATTACATCCATAACTCAACCTAGAGAACCAAAATAAGGATAGGAATATGAAAAATATCATAGCACAAATTCGAGCAATTAGGTGGAAAGTATCCTAGATTTGAATGAGAAGGTTTTTTGCGCATCAGTGGAGAAGGGAGTGAATCTGAGTAGCCTTAAACAACATGAGGAGAAGGAGATTATTGAACTCTTCCATATAAAAATAAAAGTCAATAACACAAAAATAGATGCTCTATTTGACTTAGGATCACATGTGAATCTCAATGTACCAGAGCTACTCCACAAATTGGGGTTGGATGTTCGAGATCAATTTCACTGGTAAGTGCCAACCAAGCCAAGAAATTGGTCAGTTATAGCAAGAAGTAATTTTACTATTTTTAAGAAACATCAGTTGTATAAGAGTTAATGAGAATAAATGCATCCCTATCAAGGTGCATTAAGGAATGAAGACATCAACTAGAAGAATTTCTATAGGCATATAGACAAGTCTTCTAGGAGCCTAAAGGGATTGTAGGTTTTAACCCCGTACAAAAATTACCTGCATACGAATTCTAAAACACAGAAAAATAAACAATGCGAGAGCATAAGACATAAAGCACATATACACAGAGATTTTCCCACTGGATCCCAAAACCGGGACTACCAGCTTGATTTTTCATTATGTTCCTTTCAATGTTACAATACATATTTATACATGCCGACGCATCCAATACCATGGACTGAAAACCATCGCGTCCAATACCATGGACCGAAAACCATCAATGTCCAATACCATGGACTGAAAACCATCGCGTCCAAAAAACATGTGCAAAAATCATGCACAAAACCATAGGTGGGTCTACCCAACCTAATAGGTTCCAAAAACAAAATTTTCCAGGGCGCTGCCCCGGACCCCATAAAGTGGGGTATGGTACGCCTCAAACCCCATGTGCCCCCCTCCCCCCCCCCCCCCCCACAACCCCCCGGTTAACTACGTGGGCTAGTCGTGGAAAGAATATAACACAACCCAACAGGGATACAACTCAAGAGGGAAGTGGACCACAATATCCCATTATTACTAGAACCTCCATTGCTAGAAATTGGGTTATACAAAAAAATTGTTTTAGAAGCGAAGTGAAGAAGTAATTAGAGCAACATCCATTAGAGCAAGTTGTTATTTAACCAAGTACATAACCATGTGGGTCACCCATCATAATTATGCCTAAGAAGGATGGGGCTTCAAAAATGCACATTGATTACAAGGAATTAAATAAAAAAAATTCTAAAAAAAAGTATTTCCTACCCAATATAGATGATATATTAGACTACTTGCAACAAGAAAAAGACTTCGCCAAGCTAGATTTAAAATCAGGGTATCACAAGGTTCAAGTAAAAGAAGAAGATACTTGCAAGATTGCCTTTAAAATTAGACAAGGTTTATCTGAGAAGTTAGTCATGCCATTTGGTATATGAAATGCACCAACTAGACTCATAATATTAATGAATGACATAATGTACCCTTATCTAGATTCATTTATTATTGTTTAATTGGATGACATGTTGGTATATGGTGCTATCTAGGAGGATCACATCTCACACTTGATGTGGGTGTTAGAGAGTTTAAATAGTAACAAGCTTCAATAAATTGAATGTGAACAATAGTCTTTGATGTATTTAGGTTATGTGATTGGTGGATGTGGGATCAAGATAGACCTTACCAAGATAGAGGCCATCATGAAGTGCCTAATACCTACCAATGTCTATGAGGTTATGAGTTTGGTTGGGGTAGTGTAGTATCTAAGGAATTCATAGCCTAATTTTCAATAGTGGCTACACCACTCCACGCCATGACAATGAGTAACAAGAGTTTCTATTGGGGGGAGGATAGCAGAAGGCCTTTGATGATTTGAAGAAGAAAATTAGTCAAACACTAGTTCTTACATTACCAAATTTACAGTGGTCATTTGATGTAGAGATGGATGCAAGTGGGTATGTTATGGGAGCAATCTTGATGTAGGGAGGAAGTTTAGTATGCTACCATTTGAAGTGTTTTATGGGGTGATTCTCAACTACCCTACCTATAATAAGGAGATCTATGCCTTGGTACAAGTTAACAAGAAGTGGAAACATTGGCTGATGGGAACAAAGACAATCATTTGCATAGATCACTGGCCACTACATTACATGCAGACCCAAAGTAAGTTACAGTAGACCATGATTACAAGTGGATGGGATTTTGGCAGCAATTTCGTTTAGTGACCAAGTACAAGAATGATAGCACAAACATGTTCTCCTACATGCTTTCAAGGCCATCCACATAAAAAATTACAGATTTTGGAACTCTAATGCACATTAAGCCTTTTACTTGTTATGCATATAGAGGTGTATACAAACAGTGAGGAATTCAAGGAGGCGCTTCATCAGTTGTAGAGCTAGATTAATGCAGACAATGGAGATAACACAGTTAACAAGTTGGGAAAATTATGTGTTCCTAAATGTGAGCAACTGCAGCTAATCAAAGAGCCTCACACCTCCAAGGTTGCAAGGTATTTGGGTGTAGGGAAACAACAGAAAACTTATACAGGTATGTGTACTAGCCAAAAATGCAAGAATATGTAGCTAGGTTCATAAGAGGATGTGTTATTTGTTATACCATCAAGCCATGGTAGTTGACACATTCAGTGAGAAGTACATTATCATGCCTTGTAAAAAGACCATCAATGGGAAAGAAGTAACAAAGTTGTTCTTTTGATAGGTTTGGGTGCACTTTGGGATACCGAGGAGCATTATTTTAGACATGGACACTAGATTTATTAATGCATTTCAAACTATTGTTGGAGAATATGGACACGGAATTGAAGAGGTTTACAACATTCCATCCATAGACATATGGATAAATATGTTGAAAATTGCAGCAATAAATGCTCAATTTCAGTTTTTCTTGATTAAATTAAGAAAATTTGAATTTCCACATCAGCATACAACTTGGATGATGTTAACTTGTGTGACCTGGCATGTGTCACCTAGTTTACGCAGTAAATTCGAGTTGGAGTATTTAGAGCTCATTTATGAATGTGCGATTACTAATTTGTAGCAACCAAGGTCAGTTATCTCAAGTTGTTTTTAGTTAAACCAGTTCCAACTTTTGGAGGAACTATTGGAAGGTCAGTTAAGAAGTGGGACTTTAGTAAAACTCAGTGATCATCAATTAACTAATAAATCAGCTCAAAATATCTATTTCATGCAGAGAATTCGAGTTACCCAGTTGAGGTGGAGATTCCAAGGCAGTGTAACATCATTTTTCGCCTATTATTGAGTTTACAGGTGTTGCATGTAGTCATATGATCAGCCTAAGGAATTACGCAATTCAATTAGAGTAATTTCCTAAATAACAGGGGATAATTCCTCAAGGAACAATGCAAGTAAATAGGAGCTCAAGCCGAGGAAAAATTTGACTAATTCTAGGTCAGAGGCCTTTAGTGAGCAGAGAGATAGGTTGTACACTTGCAGGGTGAGCTAAGTTGAGAAAATAAATTGTAATACATCTCTATTCATTCGATTAATGCGAGAAGGCATTGGGGTTTTTAGAAAATTTCTTTCCCCAAACAAAAATACATGTTGCATGTGTTTTATTTCTTCTTGCATGTATGAGATTTTTGTTCTAAATTATGAATTAATGTTCGTAGAGAATTAGCGTAGGTTTGTGTCTTGTGATTTTGATTAAAACTTCATGATAAATTACAAATCTACAACCTAATTTCTACATGGTATTAGAGTTGTATTCACATTAGAGTAGGAAATTCAAATTTGTTTCTCATAGGTTTGAATTTGAAGATCAGTGTAGCAGGATTGCTTCAAAGTTGAGAAGATTGCCTTTAATGGAATAAGGCTAGAGTATGCCTTGGAAGGAACCTCTAATTTTGTTGCATGGAAGGATTGCATGGAGGTAGTATTGGATGATAATGGATTGCTAGAATACATCAAGACAATTGTTACAAAAGCTCAAGCATTTGATGCCTAGAACCTTGCTCAGTGGAAGAAATATGTAGTCAAGGTGAGGAGAATAATCTTGGAGGGAGTACGGGATCATATTTTGTCAAATATCCATGGAAAAGAAACTTTTTTCGCGATGTGGAAAGCACTGATAGAATTGTTTGAAAATAGTAGTGACCACGAGAAAATGGTACTCAAGGATAAACTTCAAAGTATAAAAATGTAGAAGAATGGCACAATTATGCGGTATCTTAGCAAGTTTACACAGTGTCGTGATGAACTTGGCGGGGTCGGTGTTAATGTCCTTGAAGATGACTTGGTAACCCTAGCTCTTTTGGGCCTTTCTAACAACTAGCATAGCTATCAATATTTGGTGAATGGGAGGGAGAAACTACCGAGTTGGGGGTGCTTATGGTCTGATATGGTACAACACGAAATAAGGTAGAATACCAAAGATGGGAATTCATCCAAGGGCGAGGATGAAGAAAACTTTGCATTGGATGGAAAGGAAAAGAAGGGAAAAGGGAAGAAATCCCAATTCAAACCAGAATCCAATCAAGGGCGAAAGAAGAAATATTTGTCAAAAATTAAATGCTTCCATTGTCATGAATTTGGGCACTGTGCCACAAAGTGTCCACACAAGAAGGAAAGAAAGAATACCTTAGGAGGAGCAACAAGTGAAGATTTTTCTTCATAATTTGAGCTTGACTTGTTGAAAATAGCAACAAGAAATGTTAAAAATAGCATCTAGAAAATCCAATTTAAGTTTTCCTTGAATTAAATTGTGAATTAAATTGTAATTCTTTTCTCATAACAGCTTGTAATAGTTACTAAGTTAAGTTGACTTAGTTAGCTTAGGAATTTTGAGTTGGAAGTCTATATGGAGTCATGTAAGTGTGATCCCTAATTTTTAGGGGTCCAGATTGAGTTTATTGGAGTTGTAATTAGATAACTCAGTTTGACTGAGTTATAGTCAGTTAAACTAGTTCTAGTTGTTGGAGTAACTAGTACAAATCTAGTAGTGAGTTGGTGCACTGGTGCATCCTCAGTGCTACTCCAGCTAACTGGAGATTCACTCAAGAGAAGCTCATGCATGTCAGTTCAGATGAAGACCTTGTTGAGATTAGAATGCAGGGATAATGTACTATCAATTGTATAAATTTTTGAGGTGTACAGATGGTGCATGCAATCAATTGAGGACCTAAGTTTGGATTGTGCAGTTATGGAAGAAGGATTTCCTTATTAAGTAGAGGTTAATTCCTTTATGAATTGTGCAAGGAAATAGGGGCATGGAGAGCAGAAGAATAGGCTAAGGTTTGGCCTACGCTAGCTTGTGAGCAGAGAGTTGATCATACCTGTGCAGGAATTGTTCTAGTGAGAACAAGATTTGTATTTTCACTCAGATTCCTGATTAATGCAATACATATAGTAAGGGTTTTGAGATGTGGGTTTCCTCGGATAAATACTGTGTTATGTGCCATTGATTATCTTCCTCTTGTTGATTATTGTTTTCATCGATCTTTATGGGCTTCCGATTTAAAGAGTAGAGAAGATTAGTATCTTGTGTTTTAGTACATTAAAAGAGTTATTGAATCTGTTGGGATAGGGTCCTGAGGAGTCAATTTTTGGTTCTTACTTTTATTACAAATGTAAAGTCTTCGCGATTTGAGAAAGTGCATCCTGAAGATAATAAGAGTCAAATGGGCTCTAGTCCCTTTAGGTTGTTAGGAGATAAGAAGTTTTAAGACTTGCCCATGGTCCGTGGACCATGGAATTGTAAAAGAAAAGGATATATATAGATGGGTCATAGCGAGTCTAAGGGAGGATTCATTAATAAATATCATTATTTGGGCAAGTAAGCTAAGGGAGGAAAGTCTATTTCCTATACTTAGGTGAAGGGGAAGGCTCCTACAGTTGAGTGTGTGGAGACCTTGATAAGTCGACAGGCTAAGTGCACGGGCCCTTGCAATTGAGTGCGCAGGGAAGAAGAGTCTATACTTGAGAGAATACATCTAATAAAGACAATTTTGATCCATAAATTGCTTCTGCAATTTCTATATTTTCACTCTATATTGAAAATTATATGAATAAATGCTTATCTTATGTGCGAAAGTGGTAGATCAGTAAGATTCTAATGTTATGAATTTTAAATACCTTCACAAAGATATAAATGTTGTTTGGGTAAATTACTGTAATTACCTGTGTTAAAAGGGTTAGGGTTCATGAAGACGGAACTAAGACCTAGAAGCCGCAAGAACCCATCACGCAAACCTCTCGATACAGAAATCTAGTTCTGTCATCCCCTAATACTGCTTCGGGTGAGACTGTTGCTTGTACTACGCAAGTTGTTGCTGAAAGGGCTAACAGTTTAGTGTTTTTTTAGTTGGCGCAACTAACTTTGAACCTGGGTCAGGGCCCATCAAGCCAACAAATGGTTCCATTCTTGGGTCCGAGATCTATCTGAGGAATGTGTGGTAAGTGGTTCGCCACTAAGAAACAAATTTAAAAGTGGATAGATTGGAAACTACACGCGTTTTCAGCTCAAGAGAATAGGAATCCGCGCCTATTAAAGGAAGAGTGGCTGAATAGATACCTATTCATAGAAGAACACGAGATATTCTTATGCTCTTTCCCCTATGAATTGCATGAGTGTCTATCCAAATTGGTGGATAGTCAGGGTACGTGGAAGCTTGACAACCCTATTGTGTGGACCCCAGAACTAGTGAAGTGCTTGGAGGCTTCAGAAAACAAAATCACGTGGGTTGTCGATCACTAGATCAATAGTATTCTAAGAGGATTCATTATTGAGTTCACGATCAATATGTCCACCATTTATAGTGAAGCAGAGTGTAGGATTTTCAAGGGACCGAGAGGTAAGTACCTAAAATCCTTGAAGACCTGGATTAAGCTATTATTATGTGAAAAGTGGGTTATTCATTTAAATTGATGTTTGGGACTACGCGAAGTGGGAGAGCATTCAGAAGGAACGTAGATTCAGGCTCTGAATATAGTTTGTTGTTAGGATCATCTGATAGTGACAATGAAGGTAATATTCTGAGGACATCGTGAAGTGTGTTGCATATCGTAAGCCAGGGTATCACAAGGATACCTCACCCATCCACTCCATCTCCACCCCCACGTCCACCCCACACACCTACACCTTCACCTCCACCTCCAGCTACATCATTTAACATGGCCAACATGATGAAGATGCTTTTATTTAAGGGTCTAGGGATGAAAGACCCTGATCAAGTTTGGTTTGGTGTAGATGTTGTATGGAAGGCACATCAAATTATTGATTATAACATAAAGAAAGCACAGGTAGTCACAGTGCTGAAGGATGGAGCGTTGAGTTAGTATATCAATTTTTTCTCAAGAAAACTCAATGTGACTATGCTAGAAACCCAACAAGTGTTGAACAATGAGTTTAAGAAACCAAAATCACAAGCCCAGTCAATAACAAAATTTAAAGAGATTCAACAGAGGGTGAATGACTCTACATGGGACTTTGATCAAAGATTGAAGTGTCTGATTCAACAAGCTAACATGATAATCACAGATGATCAACATAGAGACTGGTACATTGCTTCGCTCCTACCTCACCTGAGATTACCGTTGTCACAATAGAAAATAGGAACATATGTTGAAGCCATGGAGATTTCCATGAGACTAGAGGCTTCACCTATGTAGGATACGAATCTGGGGGTACAACAAATTCAATCACAACTAGCCAACCTACGCATGGAGTTACAGAGTCTTAAGAAGGGAAAGGAAGTCCAACCTAAGGTGTGTGCGAAAGTTTGGTGCCTAAAGTGTAAAGGCTATGGTCATGATAAGGACCATTGTCCAGTCTATCAGAATTACCTTGTTGGGGGAGGTCCTATCCCCCTGAACCCAGAAAACACCATTGGGTCGAGCACTGGAGTAGCCTTATGGTGTGCTATCTATCAAACCTCTGGAAAACACACCATTGATAACTGTCATCTCCTGCAGAAGTTTGTGCTAACTCTGCAACAATTGTTCTGTACTTTCCACAAATCAGTTGGGCATGATTAGCGGAGCGGATCCCTGCATATAGGATGCAAGCAAAAAATGGCCTCAGGATTAGCGTGTAGGTGCAGCATGCGAAGGATTCCAAGACTGGGGAAGAGGATGAGGAGGAGGAGTTGGGAGGGGTCGCAGACATGTTATTTGTTTCAATTGTGGAGAGGCAGGTCATTTTGCACGTGGCTATCTAAATTTAACACGGCCCTCCTGTTAGTATTGCTGGCAATTTGACCATGTTATAGAAGATTGTCCCGTACTAATAGCAAATATGTAGGAAAAGAAATCTCAAACACCTACGCAGAATATCCAAATGATGAGAGCAGAGCCTTGTGAAGAGGAGCCTAGTGTCAATATCGTGACAGGAAGCGGTATAGCCATAGGACAAGATAAGGAAAAGTGGCCAGAGGCTGAAGGATGGGTACACAGGGCTGCTGAGAAGGAAGCTGGGTTCGACCTAAGCCATCCAAAGGAAACCTTTATGGAAGCTAAAAATAGCTTCGTAGAAGCCTCTACATCAAGAAGTTAGGAGAAGTTTGGTGGAAACAATAGTGCATAAGATGTAGACCCTTCATTGTTAGCAACATTTTTTAAGACTTGCATGGAGATTTTATAGGATAGAAGGGCAGTAGAAGGGCTACAGGAGTTGATTAATAATTGTATAGGTAAGATTAAAGCTCATTTAGAATAGTGCACAGTCTCCAAAATGAGCAAAAGAAATAAGAGAATAGGTCATGAGATGCGACTAACTGCGCAAATTGGGGAGTATGAGATGGATTGGGTCATTCTCAATCTAGGATCTAATGTGAATGTTCTATTGAAGAAAACATGGGAAAGAATGGGGAGGCCTATGTTGCAATGGTCTCCTATCCAGCTATGCACAACAAACCAGCAAAATATCATTCCTATGGGTTACCTATATGGGGTCACGATATATATTGAAGGAGCAAGTGCCCTAGCTGACTTTTAAGTGATCGAGATAGTTGATGATAGTAACCCTTACCCCACACTACTAGGAATTGATTGGGCCTTTGATATGGACACGATTATTAACCTTAAGAAGTGCAGAATAATGTTTGAAAGAAAGAAGTTCCAAGTCATTGTTCCATTGGACCCAACTGAAGGTGTACGATATACCGAATCGGTCTGTGATTATGAGGAGGAGGACGATCTTGATCAGATTTATAAGATCACTACGCACAATGAGGACTAGATCAACCCTACATTGGATTGATGGATCACATGGGATAGAGATAATTCTTGCACTTCAAATTCTAATGAAGAGCTTGAGCATTGGCAAAACCAATTACGTGGAGTCTCCTCCCTGCATTGTAACATGTTGATGAAATAGATCTGATGCATATCCAATGAGGTAAGGAATTTACCTTATTATGATGGTTTATAAGATATTAATTTATTTTTGGACAAATTTGAGAGGGATGTGCCAGAGGAGCATAGTTCCATGCACTAGATTTGGCACTTCGCGCTACGTTTTCCCATTGGTGGGGTATGCATAAAGACAACTTTGCTGATTGGAAGGAATAAAGGCGAATGATGAAGCTGAGGTTTGGGTATGCCAATACCCATCTGACAGAGAAATACACAGGGAAGGACAATCCGCATGAACATTTGGTGTGATGGACTGAGACATGGGGAGAGGAAATGTAACCGGAATGGTTGAAGTATTTTGTCACACTTCGGATACCATTCCAATGAACTAGTGTTTGGAAACTGAGCTGCAACATGGGATGGTTGAATGGGATATTCTGAAGGAAAGTTTCTTGTTGACATTCAACTTTGAAGATGGCTTTGAGTGTATTGATGAGGCACTCCAAGAAATCAAAGTTTGATCTTTAAACTGCTTGAGGTACCGACAGCATGGATTCAGCCATATTGAAATACCCAGATGTGCCAAGCACTAGAATGTTATAATGTAACTGCAGAAGAAGGTGAAGACGACCCTAGAAACATCAATAGTCCTAAGTCTGAAGGATAGTGCGAGGTCAAGGGACCCAAAGTAGCAATCTCTGACATATCAGAGCCTTTAAAGACTAAGCAGGTAAATATTGGATCAGACACACAACCAAAATTTTCTAAGATATGTGACTATTGGGATGAAGATACGGTTGATAAGGTCGTGAAGCTACTATGCAAGTATCAGGACTTGTTTCCCACCAATTTTTCTGATCTAAAGGGGATAGTAGGGGATTTGGGAGTCATGAAAATTAGTTTGAAGCTAGACACAAAGTGTGTAAAGCAACGCCCCTACCGATTAAATCCCAAAGAAAAGGAAAAGGTGCGCAAAGAGTTGGATAAGATGTTGGAATCTAGGATCATTGAACTTGTGGAGGAATTGGACTAGGTAAGTCCCATGGTAGTCCAAGAAAAGAATCAGTAGGATGAAATTCGAATATGTGTCAACTTGAGGAAATTGAATTATGCATGCATCCATGTCCCATTCCTGACACCATTTACAGATGAAGTGCTAGAGAATGTTGGAGGTAAGGAAGCCTACTCATTCAATGATGGGTTCTTGGGGTACCATAAGATCAAGATCACATTGGAGGATTGAATTAAGACCACCTTTGCAACAGAATGGGGTTGTTTTCAATATACGATAATGCCTTTTTTTCAAGTGTCACGTTTCTAGTCTGTGCCTCATGCAGGATATTTTTCGAAGACATCAGATCACCCTTAACCTAAAAAAGTGCATCTTCTACATATCGTATGGAATATTTCTAGGTCATGTGGTTTGCAAGCAAGGATTGATGTTATACCCTGCCAAGATAGTTTTCATTATTAATTTGGAGGCCGCGAAGAACATAAAATAGTTGCATGCAATGTTGGGTCATACTGGATATTATAGGAAATTTATCAAGGCATACCCGCAAATAATTGCACCAATGGAGAGGTTGTTGAACAAGGATGCAACATTCTGCTAGGATGAAGATTTCCAAAGTAGTTTAGACATTTTGAAGGGGAAAATGGTCACCACGCCCATTCTAGTGTTCCCGAATTGGAAAAAGGAGTTTCATGTTCATATGGACGCGTCTTGTATTGTGCTAGGTGCGGTGCTGACCCAACCAAGTGAAGCAAACATTGATCACCCTATAGCATTTGTGAGTAGGAAATTATCAAAGACGTAGAAGAACTACTCAACTACAGAGCACAAAGGACTAGCAATGGTGTAAGCGCTACAGAAATTTCGGCACTATCTGTAAAGCACACACTTCAAAATGTATACAGACCATTCTGCGCTAAAATACCTAGTCAATAAGCCTGTGTTGGGGTGGAAGATTTACATATGGTTTTTTCTATTCCAGGAATATGAGTTTGAGGTGATCGTTAAGCCAGGATGCCTAAGTGCTGATCCTCATCACCTATCCAGGATTTAGACTAGTGATGATCCTACAAGTTTGGAAGAAGGGTTATCTGATGCATGTATCTTGGTTGTTCATGTTGCAAACGATCACTTTGCCGATATAATTCAGTTTTTATCTACAGGAACAACCTCGGAAGGATATTCGACACAACAAAAGAAGGAATTGGTGGTTCGCATGGTTGACTTCTCGGCGATCACTGGACACTCATACAAAATGGACTCTTATGAGAGACAGTGCAGATATGTCCTAGAGTACAAACGGCCAAGCATTCTTGCAGAAGCGCATCCAGGAGTAGGAGGGGGACATTATGCAGGTAGAGTGACTACGCAGAAGATCTTCCACATAGGGCGTTGGTGGCCCATAATGCATAAGGACTTGAAGGTGTATTTTCGGGTGTGTGATTCTTTTCAAAGGAAGGGGAGCCATCGTGAAGGGACGAGCTGCCATTAAATATTCAAATAACCTTACAGGTGTTCGATAAACGGGCGATCGAATTTGTGGGTCCAATTCAGCCACCAAGGAAAAACACTACAACACGATACATTATTTCAGTAATTGAATACTTGACACGGTGGGTAGAGGCACAACAAGTAAAATATTGTAGCACAGTTGCCACGTGAAGTTCATCTTTGAGTTTATTTTATCCAGGTTTGTTTTCCCTAAAATTTTAATGAGTGACAGGGGCACGCACTTTTTAAATGAAACAATCGCTGTGATGTTTGAGGAATTCTGAGTATATCATCAGAAGAGTACACCATGTCATCGTCAAGCTAACAGTACAGTAGAATCCTTCAACAAAATCTTCGAAAGTTCCTTGACCAAGGTTTGCAATGCAAAGCAAAATGACTGGGATGTGCGCATTCCAGCAGTCCTTTGGGCGTATAGGACCACGTGTAAAAAGTTGATAGGTAAAACCCTTTCCAACTGGTATATGGGTAGGAGGTTGTAATTCCCATGGAATAAATTGTGCCAAGTCTGCGGATTACAACATTGACAGATATGGCTGGTTGGGATACAAGGGAGGAGCATCTCGTACAACTGGTAGAATTGGAAGAAGATCATTTTCTAGCAAGACTTCATCAACAGGTGCAAAAGGATTGCGAAAAGGCATGGCATGGTACCCATATAAAGCAATGCAACTTAAAAGTTAACGATCTAGTATTTCTATACGACAACAAATTTACAAAATTCCTGGGAAATTTTCAAATGCATTGGTAAGGACCTTATGTCATCAAAGAAATTATAGAGGGTGGCACAGTTAAGCTTGCAAAGTTGAACGGGGAATTGTTTCTAGGAAAAAGTCAATGGAAGTCGATTGAAACTGTATAGGGGTGATCCTACTCCTATGCAATGACTATATGATGGCAGGATCGTCTTAGTACTCTAGGCAGCTGTGAGGAAGTATGGGACTTTAAAATACGCTGCCCAAAAGTGGGAAAGAAGAATAAAGAGGGTTGTGCGATGGATGGAAGTTAGACGCAAAGGGGAGTTGTGCTGAAGAAGTTGCACCATGACAATGGGTGTCACATGGCCTAACCAAAAAATGACCGTTGGAAACATTGTAGATGATTGGATGGCAAAATTTTTGTTGAAAGGAGTGGGGAAGACACATTTATGTAGCATGTCTTTGGAAATCTTTTGCCAAAGATGCATTAGTGATCGAAAATTGGAGGGAACAGTTGGATTCGAATTTAAAATCATCTATAAATATGACATTCTGCCCTGCATTCGAACACTTTTCTTCCTGAGAGGTTGTATTGATATTTTTCACCCTCTCGTGTGTCAAGTGAAAAATTGTATGTATGAGCTAGATTGGGAAGAACTCTTTTCGCGACCAGGTTTGGCTGACATATTTGACTTTCTCCGAGAACATTTTGTGGCCATAATGACTACAACTCCCCATGAGACGGAAGTAGTGCCATCTGTCCTTGTAGGATTTGCGACTATGGCACCTAGGTCTCCTCGACCTAAGCCTTCTCTACCACAACCTTCTGCATCCAAGGCGACTGATAAGAATCAGAAGAAACCTAAGCAGGTCCCAATGAGGCAATAACCAAGGAAAATTCCCACGGAATTCCGTCAGAAGGGGAAGATGGATCGGTCACAACAACTGACAAAGTCAAGGGATTTGAGTGAAGTGTTGAAAATAATACTGAGAGGGGGGGTGAATCAGTATTATCTAGTCCTTTTAAAAATTCTTCCTTATTTATACTTTGAATTATTCTTGCATATCAATACCATAAAACAATGAGCATGAACAAGAAAAACAGACAGTCACATCAAAGAACACCAGATATAAGGTGGAAACCCAATGTGGGTGAAAACCACCTGCTGCAATATGTCTCTATCTTCTTTTCAAATTAGAAACTCCTTTTACAATGGTCTTGTACTGGTGCAGTCCTTTACCAGTACGCAGGCTGCAACCTGCAGAGAGCTACAACTCTCTCTCGTTTTCCAGTCTCTCCTGAAAGGGAGCTACAACCCCCTACTTCTTTTCAAAGGACCACTTTTCATAAATTTTCAAACTGGATCCATATATATCAAATGATCATCAAGTACATGTAAGTCACCCAGATAACCAGATCAACAACAGAAAACTAAACCCAGAACAACTTATCAACAGAAAAATGTGGCGCCTCCTACGGCGTCTCCTGCGACGCCTCCTGTGGCGTCTCCTGCGGCGCCTCCTGTGGCGTCTCTTGTGGCGCCTCCTGTGGT
>APFE030222410.1:181584-211217 GCA_000404065.3 Pinus taeda
GCATCTCCTACAGTGCCTCCTGTGGCGTCTCCTGCGGCGCCTCCTGTGGCATCTCCTGCGGCGTCTGCGGCGCCTCCGCACTTCTGCAGCTGCAGCGCTCGAGAGATCACCCTTCACAGATTCGCTTTCCACTTCACTTTCATATAGATCGAGCTTTTGAAACAATAACCCAATATTTCAGATCTTAAGATATTCAACCCAAAAGCATACACAAGCCAAATGATCTCCTTTGCTTTATATAGGCAAGCTCTTCCTCAAATCATGGACCAATACCACGGGCCAAAACCATAACAAACCAATACCATCAACTCAATACTAGGGATCAACACGTCTGTCGAGATGCCATGGTCCAAAAACCATAGGTTCAAATTCCAAGGACTAACTACCATGGACCAAGGTAAGTTTTCCCACATGAAATAAACTTTTCTCTGCATAAAATTCCGTGAACTTTTCTCCACATGAAATAAACTTTTATAAACTTTTCTCTGCATAAAATTCCGTGAACTTTTCTCCTGCGTACTTCTTAATTCTCATCGTATTTAGAGCCATTCCATGGGTTTTGCCATCAAGTACAACATCTGTAACATATAACCATACCAGAAACATACTATGGCACCTAGGTCTCCTCGACCTAAGCCTTCTCTACCACAACCTTCTGCATCCAAGGTGACTGATAAGAATCAGAAGAAACCTAAGCAGGTCCCAATGAGGCAGTAACCAAGGAAAATTCCCACGGAATTCTGTCAGAAGGGGAAGATGGATCGGTCACAACAACTGACAAAGTCAAGGGATTTGAGTGAAGAAGAACTGCGTGAAGGCATCGAGGAGATTGATGCTGAGGAGGGTGAGTTGATGACTTCGCTACCAAAGTATATCCCACTGCGCAAGGCCATAACTAAAGTGCTTAAATATCCAGACATTGCAAAATTCATGGTGACTACACCACTCTTACCAGAGAAGGTGGTGTTTGAGGGTGCGTTGTTAGCCCGCATACTAACCCTAAAAATGGAGGAATGGGACTTAGGGGATCACGAGAAGTTCCGTGAGTTGGATCCAACCAAATTCCTATCCAAGGTATATTATGAAGCATTAGAAGTTATGTTGTTGGAGCAAGTGAAGTGGGTCACTGGCGTTGGGCTGCGAGGCTCTTAAATATGCTTTAGGTGCCTCATTTAAGTTGAACCAATATAAATACCATTTGTGTATGACAATTTCTTACATTGGTGCATGATGGGTGTCTCTGGTTGGGAGAACCCATCCTAATCATGGACATGTTGATCCACTGGATCACCTTGCTACCATATCAAGGCGTGGATCTAGTAGAAGCATTTGGAGGGAAAACGTGGGAGAAGAAACTCACGGACCAGATGAAGAGTGATTTTGGGCTAATAAAGAATTCTTATAGATATTCTAGCTGCTCTATCATGAATCTTGCGGTGCAGTTTACCACACAGATATTGGTGTGCAAGATCATGTGTAAGTGTCGTGCAGATGAAGTTCCAGCACTAGTCATCTCTTTGGCTGCACATTGTGCCAAGGGAGTCTAGTATAACTAGGCTCAGTACTTGTGCAAATAATTTTTGAAGAACTGTAGGGAGGCACAGGATGAGGGCAAGGCATTTCATTATGCTTCATTGTTATTTCTGATAGCATTGGTGGCATGTAAGATTTCGAAAGATAGTTAGTTTCATCCTCAAGAGACAAACCTTCTGGAGTCAACTAAGTTCACTTTTCCCTGGGCTACAAAGGATCCTATGCGAGTCACTGAGACCAAGATATTTTGGGTGTTGTTTGAAATGGATCTACGGATAGTGATTAATTAGAGGCTGAGGTTGTCACCCACACTATACACCCAGTACAAGCCCCCTGCTAAATTCAAGGCATATTTCCACAACCTACATGTTCGTGCAAGGAGGGATCCCAAGAAGACATGGCATTTGTTGCCTTACTTGGTGATGAGGAAGATGTAGCAAAGATTGTGGCCAAGTGGCCACCTGAATGGCTAACCCCATCAGATGTGGGTGCATATACAAGAAAGACTACAGAGGATACCATTGGGCAGACAACGGTAGAAAAGAAACAGAAGGAAGCCCAGAAGGCTACTACCTAGGAGAAAGTTGCATAGTGAGAAGAGGTTGCTACTAGAGAAAAGAAAGCATCAGACAAAGCATGAGAAGCTCGCACAATGACAACATTGCAAACCACCATCGACATTGAAGAGTTTGATACACAACATACACTGGACTAAGAAGAAACAGAGGAAGTAGAGGGAGGGGGTGTGGATCAGGGAACCCCCTTCATGGCAAAGAAGTGATAAAAGCATACATC
Source organism: Pinus taeda (assembly GCA_000404065.3). Lineage (NCBI taxonomy): Eukaryota > Viridiplantae > Streptophyta > Pinopsida > Pinales > Pinaceae > Pinus > Pinus taeda. The sequence continues at coordinate 183,913 of APFE030222410.1, forward strand.
TATGGGGCCTTAGAAGAAACAGAAGTTTGACGAATCAGTCGGGGCGGCCCCTTTAGTTCTCACTGAAGGGAACTTAGATGAAATCAGTGATGTGGTTCACGACACGACCTCAAAACTTTGGGGCCACTTCAAAGAACAGTACCAATAGGTGCTGGGAAAGGTTTAGCAAGACTTGCATGAGGTACAGGTCCAAACAGGTTGAGTATAGGCGAGCATGGGACAAGCAAGCGGGGTGCAAGCAAGCCTACATTAAGCAAGCGTGTCAGTTCTGGATACAGACAAGACTTTGGATATCCATATAGTTCAGCTACCAGATGGAGCCCTGCACATTGAGACAGAATAAGTGATGGCCCAACTACAACAGATTAAGAATATGGGCCTAAACTTTGTTGCACTCCCTATATAGACCCTGCATGATCTTCATGAGGGGATCTCCGATGAGTTGTGGATTGGGGAGCAACACGCATTGTTGGTTATCAGTGAAGTGAAAACAAACAACCAATAGATCTTTGGAGAAAAGGCTCAGGCACTAAAGGAGAAGGAGGAAATCACCATGCAAAGTCAGCAATTAGAGGCATCCATTACATAGGCTTGCAATGAGCTACTAGAACTCAAAATTTTAGCTAAAGCAGCTTCCACATAGAAGATCCAAAAGCTAGTCACAGTAGTAAAAGAGTCAAATGAAAAAATCAACTGAGTCTAGTTTGAATTCTAGTTGCATATATCAGAGTTGAAATTGAAGTTGCAGCCTACGACTCCTCTAGAGGTTCGAGAGCAGCGCAAAGATGTTATCAAAGAGGGCATGTCTAGTTTAGAAGATGCAATCAAGGGTTGCACCGAGTTGTTTGAGTAGACCATGGAGCTATGGACTTCACTACAGGAGGACCTGACTCTATAGAAGATTGGCACAGACATCCCGGAAAAATAGAGGCAATTCGATGAGATTTGATCGATTGTGCAAACACTAATGCCAGTACAACAATTCACAAGGTTGCAAGAAGGAAAGTTGTTGCAAACTGAAATTGATGAGTTTCACCACAAGGAATATATTCTTGCTTCTCGAGCAAAGCCTTGGACAGAGGAGGCCAGCTAGTTGACTCTCTCAGTACAGAGTAAACTTAAGAGCATGTAGTAGACTCAAAGGACCATGGGCCTCATGGTAGATGGCTCAACTACTAAAAAATTGGTCGAGGAAGTGCAGCAGGCTGCTACGTAGGGAACAACTGATTTGTAGGTTTTGAAGCTAGAGTTCCATGAACTCCGAGTTAATGTTGAAGCACCAACTGAGTGACTCGATGATGATTTGCAAAATTGTGTTGGGGGCCTGTTGGGATAGGGTCCCCTAGGGTGAAGTTTTGGTAATTATTTTTTGTACAAATGTAAAGTCTCTATGATTTGAAGAAGTGAAGTGTGAAGATAATAAGAGTCAAAGGGGCTCTATTCCCTTTAGTTTGTTAGGAGATAATAAGTTTTGAGACCCACCCATGGTTCGCAGACCATGGTATTGTAAAACAAAAGGATATATATAAAAGGGTCGTAGCGATTCTAGGGGAGAAGTCATTAATAGAAGATCATTGTTAGGGCAAGTAAGCTAAGGTAGGAAAGTTTGTTTCCTGTACTTAGGTGAAGGGGAAGGATATTGTAGCTGAGTGCGTGGAGACCTTGGTAAGTCCGTAGGCTAACTATGTAGGCCCATGCAGCTGAGTGTGCAAGGAAGAACAGTTTGTACTTGAGAGAATACATCTAATAAAGACAGTTTTGATCCATAAATTGTGCATCTTTGTACTTGTAATTAATTCTATAGTTTTCTATATTTTCGCTCTATATTGCAAATTATATGAATGAATGCTTATCTTATGCACAAAAGTGGTAGATCAGTAAGATTTATTGATGTTATGAATGTTTAAAGACCTTCGCTAAGATATAAATGTTGTTTGGGTAATTTACTGTAATTATCTGTGTCGGAAAGGTTAAGGTTCGCGAAGACAGAACTAAGCCCTCGAAGCCATAGGAACCCATCATGAAAACCTCTGGATGTATCAACCTTGTTCTGTCATCCCCTAATACTGCTTCAGGTGAGACTACAGTCTCTGCTACGCAGGTTGTTTCCAAAAGGGCTAGTAGTTTAGGGTTTCGTTGGTTGGCACAACTAACTTTGAACCTGGGTTAGGGCCGATTAAGCCAACAAAATCTACATGAAAATTGATGTGGTATCATAGATGAAGAGAGTATACTAGAGGATATTTCAAAGTTTTGAGTTTGGGGTTACAAGTGAAATTTGAATTTGCAATACATACTTCAAGATCAGAAGATGGATTTCTATGGTTTGAGGCTCGAATATGCCTTGGATGGAAGCTTGAATTACATAGCCTAGAAGGATAGGATGGAGGTAGTATTGGATGATAATGGCCTCAAGGAATTCATTGATCAATACATTAATAAGCCACTAGCAGCAGATGCAAAAGATCTGGCCAAATGGAAGAAGTGTGTGGCAATGGCGAGGCGAATTATTCCTGAGGGAGTTTGAGACCACATTGTCTCAAGTCTCCATGGCAGGAAACTTTGTATGCTATGTGGAAAGAATTAATGGACCTATTTCAGAACAACAGTGACCATAGGAAGTTGGCACTAAAGGAAAAACTTCAAAAAATCAAGATGGAGGCAGGCGACTCATTTCCAAATTACTTGACCAAGTTCACTCATTGTCAAGATGAGCTTGGAATTGTTGGAATCACTATTGCCGAGGATGATATGGTGGGCATAGATCTTCTAAGACTTCCCAAGATTTGGCATAGTTATCAAGACTCTGTCAATGGGAGGGAGAACCTACAAGATTGGGAATCACTGTGGTCAGATTTGGTACAAGAGGAGTTTTGACGGAACATTAGAGATGGGACCTCTTCATAAGAAGTGGAAGAGGACTTTTCTTTAGCGAATAAGGAAAATAAATCCAAGGGAAATAAGTCCAAAGGCTAGGCAAGTAGCAAGAAGTTGGACTTGTTGAAAGTCAAGTTTTTTCACTGTCATGAGCATGGGCATTATACCTCGAATTTCCCGCAGAAGAAAGCAAGCAAGAAGGAGCCTGCAGTAGCTGCAGTAGGTGAAGCTCTAGCTTCACAATTCAAACTTGATTTCACTCTCATTACATGCATGGCCAACACTATCATGGGAGGCGTGTGGTATCTTGAAAACGGTACCTCGTTCCATATGACAAGGAACAGAGATCTCTTTAGTGATTTTGAGGAGAAAAACCTTAAGTAGAGCATAGAGTTTGGAGATGACAGGAGGTATAGAGCTACCGAGATCGGTATAGTTACCTTTCAGAGGGATTCTAGCTCCCCTCTCATAATCATAGATGTGATGTATGTTCCAGGACTAAAGAAGAATCTTGTTTCAATCTTGGTATTGGAATATTGTGGCTATGATGTGATTTTTAGTAAGGGAAATGTTTTCCTTAGACACATCGCCATGAGACAGGTAAAACAGATCGATGCACAAGTCAAGAACATGTATGCTCTTGAGGTTCAAGATGAATGCAAAGCCTTGAGGAGCAAGGAAAAGGTCAGAGTCTTGGTGGTTGAGAGGGAGAGTGAATTACCTCTCAACATGTGGCCCTAGAAGAAGCCTCAGAAGCAGTCTCAGACAATTGTGAAGCAACCACAATTGGAGAAGCAGAAAGGAGACTGATTGGAGAGATCCACTCAAGCAGTCTAAGACAATTGTGGAGCAGCCACAATTAGAGAAGTGGAGAGGAGAACGACTAGAGGCATCCACTCATGCAGAGACCTCCAGTAGGGGGGAATTTCGAGCCAAGTGAGCTGAGGGAACACATGCAACCATACCTCTAGGTGTGAGGTGGGGCGATCTGAAGTGATAGTCCCAAGATGGTTAAAATTGGGTAGGGTCCATTGAGAAGTTTTGTCTCATGGATTGTACCTTGCTATGGGAGCCCAAAATAAATAGTAGTAGGAGGAATCAATGGCAGTTGATGTAGTAAGAGATCAAAGTGACAGAGGCTAGAGCAGTCAGATACAGAAGAGCTCAGAGAAAATTTAACAATAGTGCAGAAAAGTAGAGTCAACAGAAGAACAGAGTTTTCAGTCAAATGAGGTAGTAGCAGTGAGAGACTTCAGTGACAAATGCATCATACTGATTTAGGTTGGATTTTTTTTTTTTCAGTTTCAGGAGTTGTTGTAGCAACAACACTAGAGAGAATTGTTGCATGCAGAAAATTCCAAAGGTTTAGGATCAAGATAGAGTTGAATTCCTTTCTTTTTGAGAGGGAGTGTTGAGAATAGAAACAAGAAATGTTAAAAATGGCATCTAGAAATTCAAATTTAATTTATCCTCGAATTAATTGTGAATTAAATTATAATTCTTTTCTCATAGCAACTTGGAATAGTTAACTAAGTTAAGTTGACTTGGTTAGCTTAGGAATTTCGAGTTGGAATTCTATATAGAGTCATTTAAGTGTGATCCCTAAGTTTTAGGGGCCTGGATAGAGGTTATTGTAGTTTTAATTAGATAACTAAGTTTGACTGAGTTATAGTCAGTTAAACTAGTTCTAATTGTTGGAGGAACTAGTACAGGTCTAATAGTGAGTTGTTGCACTGGTGCATCCTCAGTGCTACTCCATATAACTAGAGATTCACTCAAGAGAAACTCATGCATGTCAGTTCATAGGAAGACGCGGTTGAGATTAGAGTGCAGGGACATTGTACTACTAGTTGTATAATTTTCCGAGTTGTATATATGGTGCATGCAATCAGTTGAGACCCTAAGTTTGGATTGCACAATTATGGAACAAGTATTTCCTCATTAAATAGAGGCTAATTCCTCTAGGAATTGCACAATGAAATAGGGGCTTGGAGAGTAGTAAAATAGACTAAGGTTTGGCTTGAGCTAGCTTGTGAGCAGAGAGTTGAGCATACTTGTGTAGGAATTGTTCTACTGAGAACAAGATTTGTATTTTCACTCAAATTTCTAATTAATGCAATATAGATAGTAGGGGTTTTGAGTTGTGGCTTTCCCTAGATAAATATTGTGTTATGTGCCATTGATTATCTTCCTCTTGTTGATTATTGTTTTCATCAATCTTTATGGGCTTCCGCTATAAAGAATAGAGTAGATTCTTCTCTTGTGTTTTAGGAAATTACATGAGCTATTGAATCTACAGGAAAATCTACACGACTTTACCTTCATTGCATGCATGGCTAGCACAGTGATGGGGAGCATGTGGTACTTGAACTTAGGTACATCATTCCACATGACGGGGAATAAATAATTTTTCAATGACCTGGAAGAAAAATATTTACATATGCACATCAAGATGGGGGACAAAGGAAGGAACAATGCTACCATGATTGGTACAATCACCTTTCAGAGGGAATCAGACTCCCCCCTCGAGCTTAAGGATGTCATGTTCATTTCAATCCTAAAGAAAAATCTCATCTTTGTTGCACTTTTGGAAGACCGTGGTTATGGTGTGATCTTCAACAAAGGAAAAGCATTCCTGAGACACATAACCACGGGATAGGTGAAGAAGATTTGGGTTCGTGTGAAGAACATGTACAAGCTAGATGTGGAGGATTGTGATGCATTGAACAGAAAGGCCGAGAAGGTGAAGAGTCGTGATGTTGGTGAAATTTGGCATAGAAGACTTGGCCATTTGCATCATGGTGCTTTGAATATTAGGCAACAGATAACCACATGCCTCCCTAAAGGAGCACTTGAGTAGCAATATGTATGCAAAGAATGTACTTTGGGGAAGTACAAAAAATCCACATTCCATGATCGGGATAACAAGAACATACAATCCTCAAAAGGATCCACTGTGATGTCTGTGGACATTTCTCAATAGCCTCCACTATCAGGCACAAATATTTTGTCATTTTTATTGATGATTTCTCATGGAACTGTTGGATCTTCTTCATGCGAAAAAAGGATGATACATTCTGCAAGTTCGAAGAATTCAAGGCACTGGTTGAGAAAGAAATGGGAAAGAAGGTGAAGGATCACAAGAGCGATAATGGAGGTGAGTACACATCAAATGAATTAAAAAAAAAAATTATGCAAAAGAAGGCATTCGACGAGAGTTGATAGCACCCCACAACCCACAACATAATGGGGTGGTTGAGAGGAAGAACCATATCATTATGGGAGGAGTGAGGGCGATGTTCCATGATCAATTCATACCTCTACATTTGTGGGCTAATGAATGCAATACAATAGTCTATTTGTAGAACCGAAGTCCTCATCATATTTTGGGCATGATTACATTGGAGGAGGATTTCTCGGGGAGAAAGCCAAATGTGTCGCACTTCCAAATTTTTGGAGCCTCTGTTTACTTCCATGTCTCTAGAGAATCAAGGAAGAAGCCAGAGCAAACAACAAAATTGGGGGTATTTGTGGGTTACACCAAAAATCCTCACAACTACCATGTGTACTTGGCATCCCTCATAATGACAGTTGTGTGAAGGGATGTAAAATTTGACGAAGATAAAGACATGCAGTGCTCTCCTAAGAGGGAGCTTTATATCCCATTAGAAGAGGAGATTTTAGCTCCAAAGGAGGAACCTCAAGAAGTTGTGGAGCAACCACAAGTAGAGGAGCAGAGAGTGGAGACAACCACTCAAGTAGAACCATCCATAGAAGGCAAGAAAAGGACCAGGGAAGCTAAGAGACTTGTGCAGGATGCGAGGAAGAATGTGGGTGCTCCTTCAAATCAGCACAGGAATAGAAGGTCACCATATCAGTACAATGTCTACATGGCTCTAATGACTAAGCTTGTAGAGACTGATCCATCCTCTTTCAAGGAAGTAGTAGAGAATCTTGTGTGGATTGATGCAATGGTGGAGGAATAAGAATCCATTGTAAAGAACAGTGTTTCGGAAGTGGTTTCAAGACCAACAAACAAATCAGTTGTGGGTTTAAGATGGATCTTCAAGGTAAAGCATGTAGTAGATGGAAGAATAGATAAGTACAAGGCTATATTTATGGACAAAGGGTGCTCTCAACTTGAGGGGATTGACTATAAGGAGACCTATGCTCCTATAGCAAGGTACTTATCCATTAGATCAATTATTGCTCTGGTTACATAGATGGGGTGCAAGATCCACTAGATGGATGTAAAAACAACATTCCTCAATTGAGTTATTGAGGAGGAGGTTTATATCTAGAAACCAAAATTCTTTGATACTTTTTATTAGGAGTCTCATGTGTGCAGACTCAGGTTGGCAATGTACAATCTCAAGCAAGCATCCCATGCTTAGTACACCAGGATTGATAGCTATCTCACTAGTTTGGGCTTCACCAAAAGTGAAGTGGACGTAAACCTTTATCATATCTTGGTAGAAGGTAAAATTTTTTATGATTTTCTTATATGTTGATGACTTGATTTTAACTAGTGATGAGCAATTGATTAGATCTTACAAAGAGGACCTTGCAAGAGAGCTTGAAATGAAGGACATGGGTCTCATGCATTACTTCCTCGGATTAGAAATATGGCAAGTTGATGGGGAACTTCTTTTTCTCTTAGAGAAAGTATGCCAATGATATACTTTAGAGGTTTTGCATGGATAGTTGCAAACCCATGGAGACACTTCTAGCAACCAACTAGAGGGAAGAGGATGCCACTTTAGGTGTGGAAGTGGATGTTATTGTTTACCAACATTTGGTGGGTTCACTAATGTATCTTGTGAACACACGACCAGATATGTGATATGTAGTCAACTAGTTGAGCCAAGTTATTGCTAGGCCAACTAAATTATTTTGGAGGGAAGATAAGTATGTTCCATGGTACCTCAAAGGCACTAACCAATTTGGACTATGGTACAAACGGATACAGGGAGTGAAGTTATGTGGCTTCACATATGTAGATTGGGTGAGGAGTCCATCAGGCTGAAAGAGTACATCAGGTGGAATTTTTAATGTTGGGTTTGTGGCGATTTCCTGGTACAACAGGAAGCAATTATCTGTAGCACTCGCTGTGGTAGAAGCAGAATACATGGCTTCTAGTCAAGCAACATGTGAGGTGATCTGGACGAGAAAGATACTTGTTGGATTGTTCGGTCAGATGATGGATCCAACTGTGATCTACTTTGATAATGAGATTTACATCAAGCTCTCCAAAAATATTTCTTTTCACGATCGATCCAAGCATATAGATTTCTAGTATCACCTTTTACGGGATTATGTGCAGAGGTGAATAATGTTGTTGCAGTACATTCTAACATAGGAACAAGATGCTAAAATTTTGAAAAAGGCCTTGTCAAGAGGGAAGTTTGAGTTCTACAGGTGTAGGATAGGGGTTGCTGATAATCAATTTCTCACTGAGAGGGAGTGTTGAAAAATGCAGCAAAAAATTCTCAATTTGATTTTTCCTTGATTAAATTAAGAAAATTTGAATTTCCACATGAGTAGACAACTTGGATGATGTTAACTTATGTGACATGGCTTATGTCACCTAGTTTTGGAGGAACTGGTGGAAGGTCAGTTAAGAAGTGGGACTTCATTCAAAATCTGTGATCATCCAGTTAACTCCCAAAATAGATAGTGCATGCAGATAATTCGAGTTACCCACTTGAGGTGGAGATTCCAAGGTAGTATAACATCATTTGTAGACTAGTATTAAGTGTACAAGTGTTGCATGCAGTTAGATGATCAGACTAAGGAATTGCGCAATTTAATTAGAGGAATTTCATAAATAATAGGGGTTAATTCCTCAAGGAATGGCATAAGGAAATATGAGCTCACGCCAAGGGAAAATTTGACTAATTATGGGTCAGAGGCCTTCTGTGAGAAAATAGATAGGTTGTGCACTTGCAGGGTGAGCTCAATTGCAAAAATAATTTTTAATACAACTCTAATCATTTTATTAATGCAAATAGGCATTAGGGTTTTTAGAAAATTTCTTTCCCCAGATAAACTACTTATTGCTTGTGTGTTATTTCTTCTTGAATTTCTAAGATTTTTGTTCTAAACTATGAATTAATGTCCACATAGTAGTAGTGTAGGTTTGTGTCTTGTGATTTTGATTAAAACTTCATGAGAAGTTGCAAATATACAACCTAATTTCTACAAAATACAAGTAGTCAACAACACTCTGGTGTAGCTTATTAGGGGTTATAATTAGAAGCATCTGAAAATTTGGGATGAAAAATTAGTATGTTTACAAAACTCTTATAAAATATAGGCAAAAATAATTTGTCATTGATGTCAAAGGTTATCCAAATGAAAGAGAAAGTTACATATTCAAATAGCATATTTCAAAATATTGTTTTTGGATTTTAGATGCCCCATTTGGATATCATATACTTGAATGAATTTTTACTCCATTTCCAATAGTATATGTCACTCCCTATAACTCCTCACAATTGAGAAGAAACGATTTTCCAAATATTCACTATATATTCTACAAGTTGCACAAGCTAGACCAACGAGTGGACAAGTTGGCCCACTCTAGACCTAAATGCAATATAAATAGGTGTGTGAAGGAACATTTCAAGTCACTCACTCATGTAAATTCACATTTGTTAAAACAAGCGAAGAAAATAAGGAGTTTTGAGGTTCATAACTCATGAACTAGAAGCAAAGAGGAGTTGATTTGGAGAGACTTTCTAGGGAATGATTTTTTGCACATTTTTTAAGGGTTCTTGGCTTATTTTGGAAGTATTTTCACGCAGTTTTTGAATATTTTTTGTCTTCGTTAGAAGGCTAATTACAGACCTATTCTTGAGGGTTGAATTTTTTCCCCTTTGAATGCCAAACTTCTGTGTAGAGGGCTCAATTCCAGTGTTGAAGGCTGAGTTTCTAGGCTTGTCCTAAGAGTAGTGACATGTCCCTATGGAGGCCAAATTTTAGGGCAGAAGTTCTGGTACAAAGAAGGTTTAACTCAAGCTTGTTTTGAGGGCCAAATCTTGGTGTGTTTCAAGGAAATATGTAGGCATGTTTTTGAAGATCTAACACTATTCTCCATTGAGGAGTTTGAACCTTGTGGAGGAGGAACAGTTCTAGAAGTCAAGTTCTAATTACTTAAGGGATGTTTTTAGGCACATTAAAGTCCAAGTGGTAGTCCTAGTTTGGGGCTTGTTGAGGCTAATTTTTTTTTATGAGGTTGAGTTAAGGATCATTTTTTGAGGGAATTTATGTTGCTAAGAAGGTCATGTTTGGGAAACCGAGTGCTTGTGTGAAGAACATAGGAGAAGCTCCTAGGAGGGAATACTTTCTTTGACTAATATTGACTCTTATACAAGCTTTGGCATTGATAAATTTGGGAGTTGTTGCTTTCTTTCAGTTGGTATTGATAAACTAAGGAGTTGGTTCTTCCTTTTAATTGGTGTTGATAAACGAGGGAGTTGGTGCTTCCTTTCAATTTGTGTTGATAAACTAGTGATTTGGTGCTTCCTTTTAGTTGGTGATGAAAAATTTGAATGTATTTTTTTATATATTTTAGGAAAATAATTATGTGGTTTTCTCCTACTTTGCGCTTCTGCGTAAAAATATTCGTGCTCTCTATATTTATGTTCTTTTCTTTATATTTGTGGATGCATTAACAAGTTTTTGAAGTTAAAATTTGTAAATATTGATTCACCCCCCTCTCAATATTGTTTAATATTCCAAAAATTGGCATCAAAGTGGGTTCCTTCCAAAATAGTTTGACCACTCGAAAGTAGATCTCAGTAAGACTCATGGACAAGCAAGTAGAATACATCAAACATGGTCTCCCATTATTTGATGGAAAAAATTATTCCTTTTGAAGCATAAGAACGAGATTTTTATTACAAACACAAGGAGTTGAAGTTTGGAAGGTTGTATAAATGAATACAAGGCACTAGCCTCCACTCCAATAGATCTTGTTAGAAGAAGACTATGGAATTAATTCGAAGCCTATGTATGTCATTCTAGGAGGGCTGACACAATCATAATTTTTCGAGGTTGCGCATTGTGAAACAACAAAGGAAATATGGGACAAACTAAAGCATGTGTATGAAGGATATGAAAAGCTCAAAGGGGTCAAGCTTCAAACTTAAAGAGAACAATTTGAACACTTGAAGATGAAGGAAGATGAAGACATTACAACTTAATTTCTCGAGGTTGATGAGATAGTGAATACTATGAGAGGACTAGGAGAGAATATCGCAAATACAATCATCATTCAAAATATACTAATATCTCTCCTAATGAGATTTTATTCTAAAATCTCAGTTGTAGAAGAAAGACAAGATCTAGCTATGCTAAGTATGGATGGGTTACATGGAATTCTTATGGCATATGCAGTGAGGACAAAAATTAAATCCATCCAAAAGGGAAGAAACTTTTAAGGTCTCCAAGAATAAAGGAAGAACAAGTAAAATTCAAAAACAAACTCTAGTTGTAGTGATGATTTAGACGATGAAGAAGAAGCCTACTTTGTGAGAAAGTTGAGAAGAGGAACTGGAAAATATAAAGGAAAACTTCCTTTAAAAAAAAAATTATGTGGTAAAATTGGTAATTATGCAACTAAATGTCCTTTTGAAAAGGGATCAGATAGTGATGAAGAAGAAAGTTATAAGAAAAAAAGAAATATCATATAAGAAACAAAGGAGAGAACAAGGGAAAATCTTTCAAGAAGAGATGTCTCTATTCAAGAGAAGATAGTAGCTCATCTAACGAAGATGAGAAATAACAAGGAAATTTTTTTCAAGAAGATATGTCTCTATTCAAGAGAAGATAGTAGCTCATCTAACAAAGATGACAATAGTGACCATAACTATGATAGAGTTCTATTAACGGAATTAGATACTCAAAATGAATCTCCTAATGAATCTCCTGACAACTATGAGGGAAATCATGAAGAAGAAGAAGGAGAAGTGGATCTTGGGGCAGAATTATTGAGTTCCCTAAGTGATCTTAGAATAAGAAGGAAAAAAATTATCATACTCAAGGAAGAGGTAAATAAATTAAAATCACATTTACAAAGTTCTAGCAAGAGATATGAAGAGACCAAGCAGACTATCATAAATTTGAAAATAAAATTAAAAGAAGCCAAAGTGATTGAAGAAACACTCAAGAGACAACTAGAAGAGAAGGAGATAATAATCAAGAATCTAGAAGCTAAGATAGTCTCCTTGAGGAAGGAAATACATAAGAAGGATATATATCGAATAGAACTTTGACAATAGTACCAAAATACTAGATTAAAACAAAATAATACTAATAAAGATTCAATCTTTATGATAACAGGAAATGAAGCACAACAAGGAAGCTACACTGATGTGCTCAAGAGTACCATCAAGAAGGAAGAATACAAGCTACTAAAGAAGGATGTAGAACAACCAACAATGAAAAATATTCAAGAAGAAGATCATGGCTTCAGAAGAACAACACCATCAAGAAGACCACCTACATGTAGGTACCAAAATATTTTTCTTGGAGTATGTTATCCTTGTAATAATTTTTGGTATAAGGCTCTAAACTGTAGAGCCTATGCAAGGGGTAGAAATATAAGAAATATCTATGAAAATCCCAAGAATAGGAATTTATGGTAAAAAACCTCATGAGGTTTTCAACATAAATTATAACAATTTTGGCGCTCTTAGTTATGAAATCGAATGTTACAAAATAAAAAATAAAATGGACACATATCCAGAAATTGTAGAAGTAATTTGATAGTTCCTTCAAGGAAATAAGGCAACTTTGCATCCATCATATGAGGGAACTAGTGGAAGGTCAATTAAGAAGTTGGACTTCATTCAAACCCAATGATCATTAAGTTAACTAATCGATCATCCCAAAATAGCTAGTGCATGCATATAATTTGAGTTACCCACTTGAGGTGGAGATTCCAAGGCAATGTAACATCATTTGTAGACTATTATTGAGTGTACAAGTATTGCATGCAGTCAGATTATTAGCCTAAGGAATTGCACAATTTAATTAGAGGAATTTCCTAAATAATAGGGGTTATTTCCTCAAGAAATGGCATAAGGAAATAGGAGCTCAAGCTGAGGCAAAATTTGACTAATTATGGGTCAGAGGCCTTCCATGAGCAAACAGATAGGTTGTGCACTTGCAGGGTGAGCTCAATTGAGAAAATAAATTATAATACATCTTTATTCATTTGATTAATGCAAACAGGCATTGGGGTTTTTAACAAATTGCTTTCCCCAAAAAAAAATATTTATTTCATGTGTGTTATTTCTTCTTGAACATCTGAGATTTTGTTCTAAATTGTGAATTAATGTCTCTAGAGTAGTAGTGTAGGTTTGTGTCTTGTGATTTTTGATTAAAAACTCATGAGAAGTTGCAAATATACAACCTAATTTCTACGAAATAAAAGTAGCCAACGTGACTTTGGTGCAACTTATTAGGGGTCATAATTAGAAGCATCTAAAAACTTGGGATGAAAAATTGGTATGTTTACAACACTCTTATAAAAGATATGTTGAAATAAGTTGTCATTGATGTCAAAGGTGGTCCAAATGAAAGAGAAAGTTATATATTTAAGTAGCATATTTGAAAATCTTGTTTCTAGATTTTAGATGCCCCATTTAGATATCGTATATTTGAATGTGTTTTTACTCCATTTACCTAGCTCAAATGGAAGCATAACATATAAAGTTGAAAATCTTATTCTAAGACCTTTCCAACAATATATGTCACTCCCTATAACACCTCACATTTAAGGAGAAATGATTTTCCAAATATTCACTATATATTCTACTATTTGCACAAGCTAGACCAGTGAGTGGATAAGTTGGCCTAGTCTAGACCTAAATGTACTATAAATAGGTGTGAGAAGGAACATTTCAAGTCACTCACTCATGTAAATTTGTATTTGTTCAAACAATCGAAGAAAAGGAGTTTTGAGGTTCATAACTCATGAACTAGAAGCAAAGAGGAGTTAATTTGGAGAGACTTTCTAGGGAATGATTTTTTGCACATTTTTTAAGGGTTCTTGGCTTATTTTGGAAAGCCTTTTTTGGCTTATTTTGGAAGTATTTTCACACAGTTTTTTAATATTCTTGGTCCTCGTTAGAAGGCTAATTATAGACCTATTATTGAGGGTTGATTTTTCCCCTTTGAATGCCAAACTTCTATTTAGAGGGCTCAATTATAGTGTCGAAGGCTAAGTTTCTTGGCTTGTCCTAAGTGCAGTGACATGTCCCTATTGAGGCCAAATTTTAGGATAGAAGTTCCAATACAAAGAAGGTTGAACTCAAGCTTGTTTTGAGGCCCAAAACTTGGTGTGTTTGAAGGAAATATTTAGGCATGTTTTTGAAGATCTAGCATTATTCTCCATTGAGGAGTTTGAACTTTGTGGAGGAGGAAGAGTTTTAGAAGTCAAGTTCTAATTACTTGAGGGATGTTTTTAGGCGCATTAAAGTCGAAGTGGTAGTCCTAGTTTGGGGCCTGTTAAGGCTAAAAAAAAAATTATAAGGAGGTTGAGTTAAGGATCATTTTTTGAGGGAATTTATGTTGCTAAGAAGGTCATAGCATATTTCAAAATATTTTTTTTTGGATTTTACATGCCCTATTTAGATATCATATATTTCAATGCATTTTTACTCCATTTACCTAACTCAAATGGAAGCATAACATATATTGTTCAAAATCTTATTCTAAGAGCTTTCCAACAATATATGTCACTACCTATAACTCCTCACATTTAAGGAGAAATGATTTTCCAAATATTCCTATATATTCTACCAGTTGCACAAGCCAGACCAGCGAGTGGACAAGTTGGCCCAGTTCTAGACCAAAATGCACTATAAATAGGTGTGAGAAGGGACATTTCAAGTCACTCACTCATGTAAATTCGTATTTGTTCAAACAAGCGAAGAAAATGAGTTTTGAGGTTCATAACTCATGAACTAGAAGTAAAGAGGAGTTGATTTGGAGAGACTTTGTAAGGAATGATTTTTGCACATTTTTGAAGGGTTCTTGGCTTATTTTGGAAGTATTATCACACAGTTTTTGAATATTTTTGGTCCTCATTAGAAGGCTAATTATAGAACTATTATTGAGGGTTGAATTTCTTCCCTTTTGAATGCCAAACTTCTATGTAGAGGGCTCAATTCCAGTGTTGAAGGCTGAGTTTCCAGGCTTGTCCTAAGAGCAGTGACATGTCCCTATTGAGGCCAAATTTTAGGACAGAAGTTCCAGTACAAAGAAGGTTGAACTCAAGCTTGTTTTGAGGGCCAAATATTGGTGTGTTTGAAGGAAAGATTTAGGCATGTTTTTGAAGATCTAACATTATTCTCCAGTGAGGAGTTTGAACCTTGTGGCAGAGGAAGAGTTCTGGAAGTCAAGTTCTAATTACTTGAGGGATGTTCTTAGGCGCATCAAAGTCCAAGTGGTAGTCCTAGTTTGGGGCCTATTGAGGTTAAAAAAAAATTATGAGTTTGAGTTAAGGATCATTTTTTGAGGGAATTTATGTTGCTAATAAGGTCATGTTTGGTAAATCGAGTGCTTGTGTGAAGGACAGAGGAGTTGTTGCTAGGAGGGCATACTTTATTTGACTAATATTTACTCTTGTACAAGCTTTGGTGTTGATAAATAAGGGAGTTTTTGCTTTCTTTCAGTTGGTATTGATAAACCAAGGAGTTGGTGTTTCCTTTTAGTTGGTGTTGAAAAACAAGGGAGTTGGTGCTAAAAAAATTGAATGTATTCTTTATATATTTTAAGAAAAGAATTATGTGGTTTTCTCCTACTTTGGGCTTCTGCATAAAAATATTTGTGCTCTACATATTTATGTGCTTTTATTTATATATGTGGATGCATTTGCAAGTTTTTTAAGTTAAAAATTATAAATATTAATTCATCCCCCCCTCTCAGTATTTTTTAATATTCCAAAAATTAGAATCAAAGTGGGTTTCTTCAAAAATAGCTTGACCACTCGAAAGTATATCTTACTAAAACTCATGGGAAAGAAAGTAGAATACACCAAACATGATCTCCCATTGTTTGATGGACAAAATTATTCCTTTTGAAGCATAAGGATGAGATTATTCTTACGAGCATAATGAGTTGATGTTTGGTAAGTTGTCTAAATGAATACAAGGCACTAGCCTCCACTCCAATAAATTCGGTTAGAATAAGACTATGAAAGTAATTCAAAGGTTATGTATGTCATTCTAGGAGGGTTGACATGATCATAATTTTTCAAGGTTGCACATTGTGAAACAACAAAGGAAATATGGGACAATCTCAAGCATGTGTATGAAGGAGATTAAAAGCTCAAAGGGGCCAAGCTTCAAACTTATAAAGGACAATTTGAACACTTGAAGATGAAGGAAGATGAAGATATTATAACTTACTTTCTCCAGGTTGATGAAATAGTTAATACTATGAGAGGACTAGGAGAGAATATCACAAATACAATCATCATTCAAAAGATACTAATATATCTCCTAATGAGATTTGATTCTAAAATCTCAGTTGTAGAATAAAGGCAAGATCTAGCTATGTTGAGTATGGATGGGTTACATGGAATTCTTATGGCATATGAAGTGAGGAAAAAAAATAAAATCCATCCAAAAGGGCAGCAACATTTAAGGTCTCCAAGAAGATAAGGAAGAAAAAGAAAAATTCAAAAACAATTTCTAGTTGTAGCGATGATTTAGATGATGAAGAAGAAGCCTACTTTGTTAGAAAGTTGAGAAGAGGAACTAGAAAATATAAAGGAAGGCTCCCTTTAAAATGTTTTTAATGTGGTATAATTAGTAATTATGCATCTAAACGTCCTTCTGAAAAGGGACCATATAGTGATGAAGAATAAAGTTATAAGAAAGAAAAGAAATATCATATAAGAAACAAAGGATAGAACAAGGGAAAAAATTTCAAGGAGAGATATCTCTATTCAAGAGAAGATAGTAGCTCATCTAAAGAAGATGACAATAGTGACCATAGTTATGATAGAGTTCTATTCATGGCATTAGATACTCAAAATGAAACTCCTGAAAACTATGAAGTAAATCATAAAGAAGAAGAAGGAGAACTGGATTTGGGGCAGAATTGTTGAGTGTCATAAGTGATATTAGAAGAACAAGGAAGAAAATATCATACTCAAGGAAGAGGTAAAGAAATTAAAATCATGTTTACAAAGTCCTAGCAAGAACTTTGAAGAGACCAAGCAGACTATCATAAATTTGAAAGTAAAATTAAAAGAAGCCAAAGTGATTAAAGAAACAGTCAAGAGACAACTAGAAGAGAAGGAGATAATAATAAAGAATCTAGAAGCTAAGATAGTCTCCTTGAGGAAGGAAATACATAACAAGGATATCCAACATAACTTTGACAATAACACCAAAATACTAGATGAAATCATGAGCAGCCAGAAATCATTCAATGGCAGTTTTGGACTAGGATAAAAACAAAATAATACTAATAAAGGTTCAAGCTTTATGATGATAGAAAATGAAGCAAATAAAGGAATCTACATTGATGCGCTCAAGGGTACTATCAAGAAGGAAG
The DNA here is from genome assembly GCA_000404065.3 of Pinus taeda. Taxonomy (NCBI): domain Eukaryota; kingdom Viridiplantae; phylum Streptophyta; class Pinopsida; order Pinales; family Pinaceae; genus Pinus; species Pinus taeda. The sequence continues at coordinate 201,367 of APFE030222410.1, forward strand.
AATACAAGCTACTAAAGGAGGACATATAAAAACCAACAATGAAAAATATTCAAGAAGAAGATCATGGATTCAGAAACACAACACCATCAAGAAGACCACCTACATGTAGGCACCAAAATATTTTTCTTGGAGTATGTTATTCTTGTAATAATTTTTGGCATAAGGCTATAAACTGTAGAGCCTATACAAGGGGTAGAAATATAAGAAATACCTATGAAAGTCCCAAGAACTACTATGAAATAATTTATGGTAAAAAACCTTATGAGGTTTTCAACATAAATTATAACAATTTTGGCGCTGTTAGTTATGAAATTGAATGTTACAAATGAAAAAAAAAAAAAATGGACACATATCCAGAAATTATAGAAGTAATTTGGTAGTTCCTTCATGGGAAATAAGGCAAGTTCTCATCCATCATATGAAGGAACAACTAAGAACTTGGAAAAAGAAGTAGGAATTTTTTAAGGTTGAGGAATGTGGGATTTCTCTATAAGTCCAAAGTAGAATAAGTCAATGGTATATTGATAGTGGATTCTCAAAGCATATGATTGGATACAAAAATTATTTATAACATTGAAGAATAAAAAGCAGGATCTGTCACATGTGAAAGGCACATATAGCCTTGGAAGCAAAGATGAGATGGAAAAAATGTTTTTCTTGTTGAAAATATGAAGCATAATTTGCTAAGTTTTAGCCAAATGTGTGGTACGAGACACACACTTCTATTCAATTTAAAAGAATGTGAAATAAGGAAGGAAATATTAGAAAAAATTGTTGCAACAAAAATAAGAACTCCAAACAACATATACATCCTAAATGGGATTGGAAAGGAAAGATGTTCCCTAGGAAAGGAATATGAAAGTTGGATTTGGCATAGCAGATTGGGGCATATACACTTTGAAAATCTTGTCAAGATTAGCAAGAAGGGAGAAGTAAGGAATATGCCTGAAACTACAAAGCCTTTAAATACAATGTGAAAGTATTTTTAGCATGGAAAACAAACAAGAGTTGAGTTCAAAACTAAGGAACATTCCATGACAAAACCACTTGATCTTGTACATAATGATTTATGTGGGCCAATAAGAAAAAAAGGACTAGATGGTGAACACTACTTCATGCTACTTGTCCTTGACTACACAAGGATAACTTGGGTTTTTTTCTTAAAAACAAGTCAGAAGCTTTTGAAAAGTTTAGGATATTTAAGGAACTTGTTGAAAATGAAAATGATTTGAAAGAAACGTGCTTGAGATCAGATAATGGAGGAGAATTTACTTCAAAGGGATTCAATTACTACTATGAAGAATAGAGAATAAGAAGACACTTCTCAACAATTATAACTCCTAAGCAAAATGGAGTGGTTGAAAGAAATAATATAAATATTGAAGAGATGGCTGGAAATTTGTTATATGAATCCAAGCTAAGTAATATCTTTTGGGTACAATAAGTACACACATTTTTTCACATTTTGAACAGAGGATTTCTCATAAGAAATAATGACAAACTCCCTATGAACTGTGGAAGGGAAGACTAGCTAGTGTCAAGCATTTCAAAATATTTGGAAGAAAATGCTACATAAAGAGGGATAGCCATACGTTGGGAAAGTTTGACTCTCAGACAGATGAAGGCATACTTGTTGGGTACTCATGTAAAATCAAAGTATACAAGTGCTACAATCTTAGACTCAACAAAATAGTAGAAAAATCAATGTAAAAATTGATTAAACAAATTTGCTGAAGACCAAGAAGGAAAGCAAAAATCCATACATATTTGAAGAATAGGAAGAGGAAGAACCAAAGCAAGAGGCAGGAAAAGAAGATGAGGAATACCAAGAAGAGAAGTAACCAGAGTCTGAACAAGAATAAGTAGATAATCAACAATATTTTCAAACACATTCTAGGACACCTAAATGATGGTATCAAAAGAATCATCCACCAAAACAAATTTTTGAGAATAAGAGTGTAGGAGTGGAAACTAGAAGAACAAAACAAGCACAAACACCAAAGCAAGGGAATCTATCACTATTGTCCACAAGTAAACCAAGTAACTTTGATGAAGTTGGAAATGATGAAAATTGATTAAGGCCATGGAAGAAGGACTAAATTAAATTGAGAAGAATAAGACATGGGAACTTGTTTCAAGACCCAAGAACAAAAATGTGATTGTTACAAAATGGGTCTTCAAAAACAAACTAAATGAAGATGGAAAGGTGACTAGAAACAAAACAAGGCTAGTGTGAAAAGGATATGACCAAGTTGAAGGGATAGAATTTGAAGAAACTTTTTCTCTAATAGCCAGAATGGAAGAAATTAGAATGACCTTGGCCCATGCATGCTCCAAAAGAATCAAAGTGTATCAGATGGATGTAAAAACAATCGTTCTTAACGAGGAGCTAGAATAAGAAGTCTACATAGAACAACCAATAGGTTTCCTATTATTAAAAGATGAAGACTCTGTTTGTAGATTGAAGAAAGCCCTATATGGACTTAAGCAAGCCCATAGAGCTTAGTACTCAAGATTGGACATGTATTTACAACAACAAGGATTTAGAAAGGGAAATGTGGATAATAATCTCTACATAAAGGAAGATCAAGGCAATATGACCATCGTTGAATTTCCTTTTGGGGCTTCAAATATCTCATCTCGATGGAGGAATTTTCATCTCTCAAACAAATTACATCAAATAAATGTTGAATAATTGAAGACTACAAACCTATGAGAACTCATATCGTCATTGGATGCAATTTGAGAAAAGAATATGAATCCAAGGAAGTGGATCAATGATTGGTAACCTACTCTATGTGACAAATTCAAGACCAGATGTAATGCAAGTAGTCAGACATGTTGCAACATTTCAAACAACACTAAAGGAAATTCATGTTCTAGTAATGAAAATGATCTTCAAATATCTTAAATGAACAATAGACTTTGGGCTATGGTATCTGAAATGAAAGGAATTGACACTAGAAGTTTTCACAAATGCAGATTGGGCAAGAAGTATAGATGACAAAATAAGTAAAATTGGGGCAACCTTGTACTTGGGAGACTGTTTAGTATCTTGGATGAGCAAGAAGTAATATTCAGTATCCTTTTCTGCAACAGAAACAAAATATATATGCAACAACAACATGTTGTACTTAGGTCCTCTGGATGAAGCAAATCTTGCAAGATATTCAAGTAAAATATGATGATCCTATACCAATACTTTGTGACAACACTGGTGTAATAAACATCTTCAATAATATAGTGATGCATTCCAAGACCAAGCATATTCCTATTAAGTTTCACTTTCTAAGGGAGAGTGTAACATAAAAGAATATCAAGCTAGAGTATGTTGGTAGGAAGCAACAGATTGTAGACATCTTCACTAAACCACTTCCAAGAGAGACATTTGAGTATCTTAGATGAAAACTGGGAGTAATTTTTACTCCAAATTGATTTGTGCATTCTTCAATAAAGAAATACAAGGGGAGAGACAGTATCAGGGGAAGCTACCATTTTCCATTGATGTCAAAGGGGGAGAGAAATATCAAGAAGCACAAAGATAGGGGGAGCATGATCAAAAGAGGAGTATGATGGTTTCTATTAGTGATAAAGGGAGAGATTGTTGAAAGAAGTTGTCATTGATGTCAAGGGATGTCCAAATCAAAGAGAAAGTTACATATTCAAATAACATTTTTCAAAATATTGTTTTTGGATTTTTGATGCGCTATTTGGATACCCTATATTTGAATGCATTTTTACTCCAATTACCTATCACAAATGGAAGCATAAAATATATGGTTGGAAATATCATTCCAAGATTTCCAATGATATATGCACTCCCTCTAACTCCTCAAGTTGAGGAGAAATGACTTTTCGAATATTCATTATACATTATGCGAGTTGCATAAGCCAATCCAACTAGTGGATAAGTCAGCACAACTATTGGACAAGTAGGCCTAGCCTAGACCCTAAATGCACTATAAATAGGTGCAAGAAGGATTATTTAAAGTCACTCACTTAAGAAATTTTAGATCTATTCAAACAAGTGAAGAAAAGAAGTTTGGAGGTTCATACCTTATGAACCTGATGTGAAGAGGATTTGATTTAGAGAGACTTTCCAGGGAAATATTTTTGGCACATTTTTGAAGGGTTCTTGGCTTATTTTGGAAAGTAATTTTTGGCTTATTTTAGAAAGTATTTTTTGGTTTAGTTTAGACTATTTTTGGTCCTAGTTAGAAGGTTGATTATAGACATATACTTGAGGGCCAAATTTTATCCCCTTTGAAGGCCAAATTTCAAATCTATGTAGAGGGCCAAATTCTAGTGTGGAAGGTTGAGTTTTCAGGCTTTTCCTGAGAGTAGTGGCATGTCCCTATTGAGGCAAAATTTTAGGAACAAAGTTTTCATAGAAAGAGGGCCAAATCCATGCTTATTTTGAGGGCCAAATCCTGGTGCATTTGAAGGTGAGTTTCAAGTCTGTTTTTGAAGATCTAGCATTGTTCTTTGTTGAGGAGGTCGAAACCTATGGAGGAGGTATAGTTCTAGAAGTCAAGTTTTGATTGCTTGAGGGTTGATTTTAGGTGCATTAAATTCCAAGTTTAATTCCAATTTTAGGTCCTATTGAAGTTGAATTTTGTTGATAAGGAGGGTGAGTTTAAGTATTATTTGTTGAGGGAAGTTTCATTGCTAAGAAAACCATATATGGGAAAGTGAGTGCTTGTGTGAAGGACTGAGGAGTATCTTCTAGGAGGGCATACTTTATTTGACTAATATTGACTCTTGTACAAGCCTTGGTGCTAATAAATCAGGGAGTTGGTGTTGATAAACTATGGATTTGTTGTTACCTTTCAGTTGGTGATATTAAATTTTGGTGTATTCTTTTATCTTTTATGAAAAAAATTCTATGGTTTTCACCCGCTTTGGGCTTCCACAAAAAAATATATGTGCACTTTATATTTATGTTCTTTTCTTTATATCTATGGATGCATTTGAAATTTTTTGAAGTTAAAAATTGTTAATATTGATTCACCCCCCTCGCAATATTGTTGAATATTCCAACAAGATCAGTTCAAATTTATATTGGTAAGTCTTCATTTGGAACTTGTTTTAAATATTTTTGATATGGATTTATGAGGGAACAAAATGAAATACATATTTAAATAAAAACACATAGATACAATAACAAAATAACTTTAATTAATAAATAGCAACTGTTGGAAATTGTTTACATGCCGGAAGGAAACAAACTTGCTCGGGCGATGGTAGCTTATCTCTGAGAAGAGATGAGACGACTACATGCCTTCTGGACTGAGTTAAAGTGAGGTTCTCGTGCCTTTTTATCATCAAGAAACAATGGAAAACCCTAAACATCCAAAAATCTAACCCTATGAGATGAAGCACCAAAATCTTGTGGGCCACATTGGGGTTAGTTGGAATGTCAACTTATGTATCCACCCCTCCCACATTTACCCAGGTTCACCGGATTGCAAGGGTAAACATGAGATAAAAAGTAGATATGACATGATCGGACCTCCTATATCCAATTACGGAAGTGGAGCCAACCACCTGACCACAAACTAACAACTCACCTCTTCCCTTAGGGCTACAGGACACTCAAGGGCCAAAGAACCACCCTAGGTAACCAAACCCTAAGTTGGGGCTCCTTTTCACACACTTTAACCCCCAACCACATGCCTGACAAGGAATCTATGTGGTTATATGCTTCCAACTGCATGCATAATCTTTCCTAGACACGGTTGTGACCCAAATTGTCCAATTGAGAGGGTGTGGTCCCGAGATCTAAGCCTAAATTCTAGGTCATCCTTCAAACCACTATCCAGAACTTCCTGAAACTTCTCAGAATCATAAATTACATGAAAAAAAGTTTAAACATACAAACTCAACTAAAAAACTTGACATATACTTCTCACAACACAACATGCACTTCATCAAACACATGGAAAACATGTAAGCTACAGCTCATGAATGCATATCTGATCATAAAAGTCTGAGATTCATCTGAGAATCACTAAGAAGGCCCTATGAACTCTCCACATAGTTGCAACAACACCTCTTAGTCCATATATTCATAAAATGATCAATATCTAAACCACTAATGACAAAAGCCCAAGAGGGTACACATTATATGAACAACATATAACCAGAAAATAACCATGATATAAACCATGGCATCCCAACCATAATATCACCAACACATTGCCAACAAATGAATCACAATAGAATAATAGCTCTTATTAACATATGGAATTACCAACCAAGTTAGAGACTTCCATGTACTACTTGACCATAGATTGGACTGAATCAAATCTCTCTTTCAGTCAATCACCCCTACACCATATTCCAAGCTTAAATGTGGGGTCTCATAGAATAATGAAAACAAAACCAAACTAGGGTTTCCAAACGCCAAACTAACTCAACCCTCAACCAGTGATTCCACCTCACAACTGGACATCACTAACACTAACTAGATCAGTGTCTACCCAAGTAGTCCAAAGCTCTAGGAACTAGTAATGAAACCCACAACCTTCCAAGGCTCTAGGGGTTTATCCAACCCAGATCCAGGGACTAGTAGCTCAACCCACCAAGGGCTCCAGAGAATTTGTTCCAACCAAGGCTCCAGGACTAGTAACTCAACCCAAGTTTTTCCAAGGATTCGAGAGAATTTGTTCCAACCCACATTGTTATCACTAAAAAATGATCACCTAGCCATTTCTCTCTAGGTGGATCGAAACACACCATGTAAGATTATTTTACCATAGTAAAATCACTTTCAACATGGGAAATAATTTAGTAAACCCTTTTTATTAAATTATTTTCCTGATTCAAATTAAAAACAGCAAGAGAATAATTGAATAAACCATTATTTATTTAATTCTCTCTAGGAATAATTATTAGATCATTGTTTGATAATTATTCCTTGTCACATTTGACCAAATTCCTTAGGAATAATTAAGTAAATCACGATTTATTTATTATTCCTTAATTCTATTATTGGAATAATTGTTAAATCACTATTTAATAATTATTTCAATTTCACACTATTCTTAATCCTTGCAAAATAATTAATAAATCATTTTATTTGTTAATTATTTCTAAATAAATATATTTGACGATTTTGAATATCTTTTCCCTCTCCAAAAAATATAATAAAGTATTGCTAATGGTTAGATCTTGATTTGGTCAAAAATATTTTATTTTTCTCCATTTTCGAGATTAACTCAATACTTTGCTATAAATACGAGGGTTTTCTATTCATTCTTCACCATGATCATTATCATTGTCGCCATTATTGTATCTTTTCACTTGAACTCCCATTTGAGTTCTCCACATTGTTTTAGGTTGTTCACGCATTGAGAGAGGGAATCCATTATTGAAGGATCAAGGACATCAAAGGACCCATCCCACAAAAGGGGATTTGGGGACCCTTGTTGTAGATCTCCTTCACTAAGTGTTATCAATAAAATATTCATTCATTTGAAAAAGTCTTTCCGTTTGGGTTATTACATTTGATATATTACATTTGGATCGTATATGTTGATTTGTTGCAGGTTTTTCTAAGTTTTATTATAGACCTAAAGCATAAGCAACCAAAAATTGTCATTAGGGTCATGTGTCACTTAGTGACTTAAGTGAAGTGTTTTTGGTGCACCTTCCAAGAAATTTCACTCTAACACACATCCATAAGGAATTATGAGCCCCAACCAAAAAACAATCAAGTGGAACAAACCCACAACACCATTTTTATTTAGCAAATTGCAAGGCAAGAGTAAAACCATTGTCAATCTAGGAAATCCTCCATGTCAATGAATAACTAGATAATGGCATGCATATATCATGCATCCATAAATCAGCAAGGAAATCACACATGGAGCTTGTTACCTGTAAATAAATCCAGTTGTAACTGTTGATCCACCTATCCCCTTGCACTTTCATGCTTTCCTTTTCCTTCTTCCTCCAAATCCAATGTATGCCAAATTTCTCCAAGAATGCTCCAAAAATTCTCCAAGAAAACTCTAAGTGTGCAAGAGTATAAGAGGATGAATGAGATAGCCAAATATTGAATTGACAAAAGTTGTGAGCTAATCCTTATAAGCCTTTCTATCATTGAGGCCTCTATTTTCTTCATTTTCCTTCATTTTTCCTTCAATTTCGCTCTCATGCAAATTTGTGACCTTTCATCCCCCTTTTCTCCTATTTTCCTTTATTTCATAAATAAAATGCCAATTAATGCATCTTTTCCTTTTCGAATGCCTTTGCCAATTTCCATAGCCATAAATTAATCACCAGTGATACCCATGGCTATTTTTTGTCCAACATTTAACTTGGAATATGTGTCTCGTGACCTTGGTCTTATCTTTATTTACATATGAAATAAACCAGGGGTTATTACAAACTCCTCCCCCTTTAGGGAACACCGTCATCAGTGTTCAATGACACCTATAAACCAGCAAAACACATGCTACCCATGGAGCTTTATAACAAAGCTCGATACAACATTTATGTCATATCATACTACCAAGACCATGATCATCATAACATGAACACCATACCACCTATTGGAGATTGATAACAAAACTCCATGTTTTATTTAAAACACACATTTGAATATACATATAACCAACATAACATCAAACACATATAGCAGAATGAATCTGCTCAACCAGCAAATATAGAAGGATATGTAGCCCGCATTTGATCAACCATCTCCAATGTAATTTCATTGGGCCCAAAGTGCTTCCAATGAACTTTGACTTGCATGATTGCTCGATTCTGGAGCATTAGCATCTTTCGCTACAAAATGCATTGAGGTTCTGGCTAGAATTGTCCTTCTAGCTCCACCTACAATACAAAACAATCAATCACATGATCATCATCTTTCACATACTTCTTAAGCAATGACACATGGAAAACCTCAAGGAATTTAACTGCTGGAGGTAGTGCAAGTCGGTAGGCCACTGGTCCTATCCTCTCAAGGATCTCAAAAGCCCTTGCTTGGAACATGATCTAATCCTCAAGGAGCTCTTATTAGGCTTGATGTGAAAGTACACATATTCCCCAACCTGAAACTCCTTAAATACCCTATGTTGATCTACATAACTCTTTTGTCTATCCTATGATGCCTTTAGATTCTTCTTAATAACCTACATTTCATGTTCCATCTCTAAGTTAGGAGGACTAATTCTTATTGCTTACAAGATGGATCTCCCTAGATCTCAAACAAAATCTAGTAACAAACAAGAAAATAATTGGTACCTTTCCTTAGCTTAATACTAATTGAAACAAGTAATATGTGAGGAATCACTTATTCATTTAATGAAGTGCTTGTTGAATTACTTTAAGTGTTTTCCATAGCCAGCTTCTCTTCAATGCTTTAGAGTCCTTTCCAGTGCTTTCTACAGCTTCTCCATGATGTTCCAAATGAGATATTCATAGACAAAAACACACAAAGCATCAAAGTATCTAGCATATAGGATCAAATATAAATGAATTTATTAACTTAGCATACATCATAAGTTGAATCAATAATGACTATTGTTAGCGCTTGAGATTTCACCTCAGGCTGAGAAAGGCAAACCTTCAAGGCAACATAAACCATTTCACCTCGTAGCTATCCCTACGGGGTATGAGAAGGCTCTCTCCGGTCAATATCGTTAAATTTTCAATGGGAAGAGATGACCAATCAAGGTAACACAGATATTAGGCTAGTAAACTGATTTGAAAGTTGATTTGGGGGTTTTTTGGGGTTTTTTGGTGGCAAGTTGAGGATCTGCAATTTAGGGTGCGGGGATTGAGCTCAGTTTTTGCAGGTGGGTCTTTGGGGCAAGGTAGGAGTTTGTGCTGATGCCTTT
>APFE030222410.1:218757-244124 GCA_000404065.3 Pinus taeda
AATGCATAATGAGGCTGTTTAGAGGGAAATTTACTCTTTATAGGCCCAATTTGAAAAAATAACTTACCAAACCCACTTTCTAATGTTTTTGCTTTGACATTCACTTTTAACACTGTTTTGAGTTCACTTTGTCCTGAATTTGATCTTTTGAGTGCTTTAACTCCGTTCTTTTTGCAGGTTGACCATCTGATGGACTCTGGTGGGGAGACCAGGGTTATTGCCGGCATTTTGAAGAATTTTGAAAATTTTCCAAGGTATGAATGAGCTGTACCTGATGAAAAAATATCAATGGAACATATTTACATACCTCCTTCTGGCTTGCTAGGGACTCATGGACTTTTGACTCATGACATTGCAAAGACTTTTGACCGAAACCCTAGACCTAAGACTTTGGATTTCAAGACAAAGCAAAACAAATGTGACACAAGCTCATTAACTGATATGGCCTGATCCAGCAAAGCCAGAAGGGACAAGGACCGGGCCTCCATCAGTTTATGGCCTGCCTAGGGATGCCAACTGTTACTGATGAGACACCTACCTATGCACATGCAAAGAGCTTTTGATCACCGATGGAGGGCTCAAGACCGACACTAACAACTATAAACTATGTGAGTGATCAAGGAATCTCACAAATAATATCAGAATAGACATGATTAGGAAATAGCAATTCCTTTTTATTAAATTAAAAGGAGATCAAGCTTACAACCCAATTGCCTTAATGTCACAAGCTTCTTCCCATGATATCCAACCTTCTCCTTGAATGAAAATCCTTCTAGCCTATTTCTGCAGCATAAGGCTACCTTTAGTGGTCCTCCCAAACCCTTTATCCTATGTTTGATTTATAGGCTGAGAGGAGGGGGTTTGGGATCCTCTTCCTAAGGTATGAGATCCACAAATGGTGGGATAGTGGAACCACAAAGAGAGGGAATTAGCTCCATTATGAGAGGGATCAGGTTTGAGTAAGCATCAACTTGAAGTTGTTAGTTGGGAAAGATTCGACTAACAAAGCTACTAGACTTTACTTTTTATTTTTTACTTGCATTGTGTCATGTGCATATGCCATAGTGTAAGACAAAGTTCACTTGTGCGCTAAATTTAATGGTCAAGTGTGTGTATGTGTAAAAATTGGCTAGGGAATTGTGCGAGCAATCAAAAATAGGTTGTTGGGCTTTGCAATCCATAAATTTCATTCTCTTTGGGATTTTTTAGGTTATAGAATTTGCAGGGAGATGCTTTAGAACACTTTGATGGATAGAAAAATATCCATATTGATGGTCATTTTCCTCATGCAAAAAATGGCGTGTAATAGATTTCCCCTAAAGTGTAAAGTCAGAAAAGATGTTTGAGGACTGAAGTGCTTTATCTTGTTAAGGTTCGAGTTAGAGACCTTAGTTAGGGACCTGAAATAATCAATCAAATGTTATAATTCATCATATAATCACCGTTGAGGTAGGTGTTCCCATACTCATAGCATAAATGTCTCAAAGTTCCAGTATGGAATACATCTTAAGATCCATATCAACAGATGACATAGTATGGACACAACCATTAATGGATCTATGTTTACAATTATGAATATTTAATAACTCCATGCGACCTGGATATATGAAACTAAATCCAGGGTCTTGATCTCCATCTCTCAATCCGTAGTATGAAACTAACCATGTGAGTAAATGACTTGTTGTTGAACATGGTAGGAACCACTTGATTACCAGTCAATGATGTGAACCGCTAACAAGTGTGAGAGAAACCACCAATAATGACAATGGTTCTCAAGGTATTTCCAATACAATATATGAAGTGTGAAAAGATGTCCTGAAGTCAAACACTTATAGAATCATTTGATCGAAGGTCAATGATGAGAACCTTTTGTCGAAGGTGAGAAACCTACCGTTAAGGCATGCAGGCTCCATGGTATTGAAGAAGGTTTCTAGATCAACTTCCTAGATAGTGAGTTGAAGTCGATAGGAAGTGACATGTCGCAAGAGGGCCTATGACATGAAACTTATGTCAAGTTTTGAAGAACAACAGTTTAGAGTAACCTAGGACTGACTCAGAGATGGCTGATGCAATTGAGAGCTACAAATTGCAAGGTAATTTTGACTGAGGTTGGACTTCTCTTAAACATATTGGCAACACGACATTTTGACTGGGCAGCATTTGACTCAAAAATAAGACCCAAAACCAACTAGAGACTTTCAATGAAGCATGGTCAACTGAGATATAAATGGATTTCCCAACCCGGACAAAAAAGTGATGGAGTGTCATGTTCAAGAGAGACATACTTCCTTTTGAAATACAAAAACAAATGTTCTTTCCCAATTTCCTCCCACCATTACTAGAAAGTACCTCTTTCTTTTTGGCAATCTTGAGGAGGATAACATATGCTTGTCCTTTAAGCTCATCCTTTGAATGAGTCCTTCGAAATATTTTTAACGAACCCTAGGAAGGAGTGGTTGAGTCTTGTTATGATTGACTAGTCCTATAGTGTTTGCTTTTTATGAGTCCATTGAAGGGGTAACTCGATGTCGTTTTCATATTTAAAGAGTTTGAAAAGAAATTAAAAGAAAACTAGTACAGTTATTTCAGTGTAAAATTTAAACTAGTCGGGAGAAAGTGAAGCTCGATGTTTTTCATTTTTAGGGAGTCAAGAGGAAAACATAACTAAACTCCACAGTATCCTTTTCCATAAATTTAGTCTCTCAAGCTCGGAAAATCGTAAAATAATGCAGGAGAGAACTCTATTGACCATGATTAGTGAATGTATACCTTTTTTGTAAATGTCTAGTTAAGTTCGTAAAGGGGTAAACTTATACTGAATAGGTCACTGTCGATTTATTTTTACGAGTTAGAATAGTCAAGTACTCGACGATCTTTTCATGTGTAGAGAGTCTGAAAAGGGCTTTAAAGACAACTCCAGGGTTTCATTTTTTCGCAAGTTCTAACAAATTTGAAAAAGTGATAAAAGTGTACTCATCACCAAAATGATCCATTTCATAAATAACCTGTGTTTTGAACATTTAAACTCAAAAATTAACGTAGCTGCTCAAAAAAATAGTAAAAACATTAAAATTTTGGGTTTTTAGAAGCTAAAAGAAAAAAATAATATTTTAATGGGCCTAGAAATCTTATAAAAGTCCAAAAAGTAAAAAGTATTTTACCATTTGTGTTTTTACCATTTGAGAGTGATTGAGTGCATTTTTCACCAAAAATTTCAGAGGTGGATTTCGACCAAACTGGTGGACCAAATCACGAACTACTTTCTTCAGGTAAGAGATCTTTATGATATCTTCGTTTTGATTTCTTTCATTTCATTTTTCACTGTGAATTTCAATTTCACTCTTCATCAACTTCGTGCACACTAACATTATTTTTTACATAGAACTGCACAAATCCTCTCTACTCTTAAAATGGACCCATACACAGTGCCAAGGACTTTCAAAAAATTAAATAAAACGACCAATTCTTTTGCAAAAATTATCACGATGTTTTATGATGATCCTCCATGTTGATTTGTAGGGTTTTGATCTACAAAAATGGAGTGGAGTGAGAGATAATAAGAAGATTAGGATGCACCAGATTTGAATCATCCAAAAACACTGCAGGCTTTGAGAAATCGTGGCCTAAATAATTTTTTCATAATCCCAGGCATGAAGGCTCAGTTATATTTGCTAGCATGGATGGTGAGATCACGGAATTTTTAGGAAGAATGCTTTCATATTGGAGACCATAGACTCACCATAGATGCATATGACATATATTTATTGACTGGGTTGTTACACTATGGAGTTGGCATTTCTTTGTATAGGCACAAGCGATGTGGAGAAACAATTGCCACTTACCTACTGCAACATTTTTTTCCAGGGTCTGAACTCAAAGATGGACGAATTGATATCAAAACTATTGAGAGGATTCCTTTGAGGACAATTGCTCTTAATTTTACATGATTATATGGAAGTGCAGCACTTCATTTACTCACTAAGGCTCAAATGCATATTTCTATAGATTGCTCACATCCTACCATATTCGGCTAGTGTGAAGGGGTTGTTGCCAACCTGAAAGGGAAACTGACTAGAGTGAAAACTGGAAAACTCAAAAACTTTGGGTATGGTGTCATTGTTATCTCATTCGCTCTAGAGAGGATCCCTCTTCTTGCCCCATAGGTATCCATAGTTGCACGAGGACCGTAAGATCATCATATATTGAAGTGGGTTACATTGATGGCACACCACGGAGGTGGTGATGGCCCAACAGTGAGATATACTCCTAATTTATTTGGATGGCTAGAACATCAGATCATCATGATCGAGGAATTTCCATATGCAGGCATGGATTACACTGGTGATCGAGACATCCCACTTCCTGCTAGAATGTAGTGGGGTAACCTAGGTAAAAAATTCACATTTTGGTTGTTTTGTGTTTTTCAATTCTTTTTTGTTTTTTGGCATCCAAAACTAACTATCAAAAATAATCATGTAGATCTGGGCCCATTGAAACCAGCAAGACTACGCCAATTTGACAGATGCGGTGAGAAGCTAGTAGCTCTCACAGTACAAAACCTTGATGCAATAGAGGCTTTGACTGAGCTAGAACGCAACCTAGAGAGGTTGACTCTAGATATCCTAGATGTTGGGATTGATGATTTTCCTCTTTGTTACCAGAGGCATATCATGGGAGTTCCTGGACTGATTAGTCACTTGCTATGACGAGTAGTTTGCACCATTGTCTGCTACCATGATCACCATGCTTAGCTGCTATTCATAGGGCTAGATTTTGTTTCTGATGTATTAGCATGTTTGGATAATAAAGGCCATAGGTCCTTATGCCTTGGATGCCATTTTCTAAAGCCACACTTTTTACAAAGATTTTGACTAATGAAAAATATTACTTTTATCTCAGTTTATCTTGTACAATATTTGGATGAATATTGGAATGTGTTGATATTCAATGTAATCAAATTCTCTCTCTAAGAGACGAACCCGTAAAAACATTATTAACATTGTGGAACTTCTTACTAAATAGACATTGTTTAAATGTAATACTATGAGTTGAGAATCTAACCTAATGATCAATCGACGAATACCAAATGAAATGGCATCAGATAATAGCTCAATAACTGCACTATATTCTTCAATGTTATTCATTTATTGACCAAGGCAAATTCGATGAATAGAAACTAACTCATCAATGTGTGAATAAATATCCCAAGTTGCAGAAGACAAATTTTGAGTACTATGACTAGCGCCATCAACAAAGCCAATGTAAGTTTGAGGGAGTGTCAACATACGCAAATCAAGTGTAACACGAGATAAGCAGGAGAAGTAGCAGAAAATCATAAAAATATGCTAAAATTGCCCCACACACATAAAAAATGTGATACATCAATATACAAAGTCTTCACGGAGTGAATTAAGCATAATCATTCTTCAGGTAAAGACCATTTTTGGGTTTTCATAAAGAAATGTCATCATAATCAACTAGCTAATAAGATCCTTTTTCTAATACACGTTTTACAATATAAGGACCATGGCACATGGGCTCAAATTTACCGACACCTAATTTATCATGCTCTTGATAATAAACCAAGACTAGGTCAACTTCTGAATATGAGCGAGGATTTACATTTTGATCAAAATGTGCCTTAACTTGTTTCTTATGAGTCTCACTAGCCAAAGAAACATCATGGCAAGTCTCATCTAATCGTGCTAAGTACAAAAACTATTCCTCCTTTGTAGAAGTGGCTGGTAATAATTCAATTTCCATTTTTAATGATGATATTTCACATTCAATAGGCAAGACTGCTTCCAAACTGTAAACTAGCTAGAAGGGAGTAAAACTAGTTGAAGTTTTTGATGAGGTATGATATGCCCACAAGGTTGGAAAAAGCATCAGATGCCAATTTCGTTTATGAATTCGAACATTTAATCATGGTAGTCAAAACCCTTTTTTACGACTTCTACTTGGCCATTTTCTTGCAGGTAATATGGAGTAGAACTGTCATGACACAATTCTAGCTTCGTAGTAAGTTCGGTCATCATAACATTTCGAAACTGGCTACTATGGTCCATGACGATGGCTTGTGGGACATCAAATTGAGAAATCACATGATTGAATATGAAAATAGTTGTCATTTCTCCATCATCCTTATATGTAGGCATCCCCTCGGCTGATTTTGTAAAATAATCTACTTCTAGGATAATGTACCCATGGCCCCCCACCAAGTGAGGGTTACATGTAAGGAAGTAGATGCCAAATTTTGCAAAAGGACCAACAACAATGATTGGGTGAAGAGGAGTTGGAGGTGCATGCATTTTGCGATCGTAAATTTGGCAATTGTGGAATTTTTGGATCGCAATTATACAATCTTTGAACATCGAAGGCCAAAAATACCCAATGTGCAAAATCTTTTGGGCAATTCCAAACCCTAACATATGATCGCACCATAACAATAAAGTGTATCACCAACAATAGTGTCTTGTTGGGATTGGTATAGAATATGATGATAGTCGGTTTGACTTAATTTTGGCCGAAAAGTTTGGGTTTGAAGATACATGATAATATCTCCAAACCAAGGGTCTAGAATACTAAAAACAAAGAAGGATTCATCTGGAAGAGAATCCTCTGCCACAGTTTTTGTCTCAGTATAGGGAAATTCACATAACAATTCAGAAAACACCAATGATTTCTTGGGCTTAGATTGTATGAATTCTAAATCAAATTCTTGCAGGATAACTATCCATTTGGAATATTTCTCCCCTAGAAAATGCCCCGTAAGAATATAAACCATGGGGTTATAGTCTAAAATCACTATTGTTTTATGTAAGATAATGTAGTGACAACATATTTAAATAGCTTGAATGACTGCCAAGGCCAATTTCTCCACATGTGTATATTTTATCTCAGTTTTCATAAGATTTCTACTCAAATAATATATCACATGTTCATCGTTCAATTCATCTTCCTGAACTAAAACCATGCCAATGGTGACATTAGTGTAGCTAAATCAAAAATTAGTCTTGGTGATAATCAGGCAGATGCAGTAACAGTGTATGGGTCAACGCGTATTTGAGTGCATCAAAAGCTTCTTGAGAAACTTCATCCCATGTAAATGAGATGCCCTTTTCAACAGTCGAGTAAAACCTTTAGTTAGCTCAGCATAGTTCTGGATGAATCAAGATAAAAAGTTCAATTTCCCTTGCAAACTTTGGAGTTGGCGCAAATTAGGAGGAGGAAAATTCTGAATAGCCTCTAACTTAAGTGGATCGACACGAATTGCTTCCTTTGATACAAAAAATCCCAGTAATCAACTGGATTGTACACAAAAAACACATTCGTGAGGGTTCAAATGTATATTTTAGTGTTGACAACTAATAAAGATAGCTCTTAAATACATTGGATGATCTTCTTGTTTCAAAGAATGAGTTTTCAAATCATCCCAATGGGGTTGTACAATGTGCTTGATATCGTGAAATGCATAAGACATGGTCCGTTGAAAGGTTTCACCATCATTATTTAATCCAAATGGGAGTTTTTTATTAGAAAAAGTCCCCCATGGACAGATGAACACGGTTTTATGTTGATCAGTAGGGAGTATGTTGATTTGGTTGTATTCAGAAAATCTGTCCATGAAAGAAAAGATTTAGTTACTGACACAATCGTTAATAATTTGATCGATATAGGGGGTAGGATAGTTGTCTTCAGGACAAGATTTATGAATATCCATATAATCTACGCCTACTTCGATGGTCCTTTGCTTTCTATTAACATGAACAATATTGGTAACCCAATTAGCTAAGGGAACTGGATATATAAAATCTACTTTAAGCAGTTTTTCAACCTCAACTTTGATAGCAATAACCTTTCATGGATGCACTAGACGTAATATTTATCTAACAGTTTTAGCATCCAGATAAGTCTTAATTTCATGAACAACAATACTTGGGTCAATTCCTAGCATTTCGTCATAATATGAAGAAAAAGTGTCACAGGATCCTTGAAATAGGGCTTTGTACGTTTGAATTTCTTCAAGTGAGCACGAAGCACCTCTATGAATGTTCTCAATAACTCTATATTTGAATGAGATATTGATTGGAATGGTGGTATATATGTTTCCCAAATTCTTTTTAGATTCAAAATGAAGAATTGACATAGGGCGTTCAGGATTATCTACGATCTCAGGCTAAAATATAGTAGAAAAATCATTCTCGATTTTATCAAGGTTAGGAAGAAAAGATGAAAAATGATGATAATCATCCCATGGAATTTCATCTAAAGTCATAATCTCCATAATACTTTCATCAATTGGAAACATATTATCAAAAGGATCAGGAAATGGGATTGGTTCTAACTAAGCTAATTGAGAATAATCATCAGTGATCGCATTCACTCAATCAATTTCAGAGGGTGGTGGATCAGAAAACGTTTGAACTTCCTAATAAGCCAATTCAAGTGGGATTAAAGGAATCTCATTGCCATACGAGATCAATTCATATTCTAAAGGCATGATCCAAGGATCCAAATATTCCATCATGCTTGATGAGATCATGTTAACCTGGGAAACATTAGAAGGAAAGCTTGGTGGAGGAAGTGCAAAAGTTCCCATTAGTAATGAGTCCTTAAGCAAACTAACACCAATATCCTCATAGGGAGTTTTTTTTTTCCCCTCAAAAGGTATAGTACCTGTAGAGTTAGGGTCTGAAGTATAATAAGAAAACTAGTCTACTTTTACTATTTTCCCTTGATTGGGAAATAATATCATGCGGAAAAGTGATGATACTGCTACAAACATAACATAGATCTAACTTCGACCTAGTAAAAGGTTGTAATCAAGATGGGAATCAATGACTTCAACTTTGATTGCTATTGTCTTACCTTCTAACTCTATGGGTAGATCATTTAGGATCCCATGAGGATGAAAACCTCTTCCATCAAAGACTTTTCGAGTGGTAGGAGTCTAATTGATAGTTGGAGAACCTAATGCTTTCCAACAAGAAATAGACATGATACATGTAGAGGCTCCTTCTCAATAACTGTGTGAAACACTCATTTGGTTTTGATCAAAACTAGTATCTGGAATGCCAGTTAATGTGGGAGCCTAGGTATATGACTTTCAAGATCAAATATGATACTTGAGGATCAATTTCTCCAATAGTTGACAAAAGTAACTTTCTTTGTGCTAGACATGTTTGCAGCATTTCAAGAGCTGACATTGTTGAAGGAGACATCACAAGGTCTTCAACAATGTTGCAGTTATGAGAAGCTCTAGTATGTGGGTTGAAAGATGATTTTCGAACGCCACCTTTGGGATGTGGTCGAATCATCACGTCGGGGCTTGGTTTCTCAATCTGTAATGGTTCAGAAGTAGGAGGAATTGAAGTGGAAGTTTGACTAGATGGACTAACATTGTTTCCATTTATTGTAGGACCCTTAGATCCATAATATTTTGATCTTGTTGCTACCATAACTTGTGAAGAAATCATAATGATATATTCTGATGTGGAAGAAGAAGTTGGATTATGTGAAACCATTTTACTATCTTGATAAGGAAAAGGATCCTTCAAAATAGCAGGAGTTGGAGAACCTTTTATGTATCTGGTAACTTTTGCCCGATGTGGGCATTCCTTCGTATAATTATCTTCATTATAGATTAGACAAGGTGTTGTACTATGAAACAACCCCCCATTTTTTACTAACAATCGATAGAATTTGAGTTATAAATGGGGACCCTTTTTAAATTTTTAAGCCTAGGATAATAATGCCTAACTCTAAAGAAAAACTTAGCAAAACCTTGCAAAATAAGCTAAGGAGGAAACTTATATCGCAAATCACATATTGCGCTTTTCCACATCACTATTTTATAATACCTTTATGAAATTGCAATATGCGAAAATATCTCTCGTTGCGATAACCTCATCTTGTCATTACGCAATCGCATTTCGAAATTTGCAAAAAAACTTGAACATGCCTTGGGACAAACATTAGCGATTTGTGAAATGCGATATTGCAATTTTCGCAATTTCATTTTGCTCGATGTATTTGATAAGTGTTATATGGTACCCCTTTAAAGACCATGATCTGCAATTAATGAGGTAAAGCGTGTGGAATAATTACATTTTAAATAATAAGAACAAACAAGTTGACAGGTTATGTAATGTTTAGCGGCCCGAGGGAGGATAATCATTTTCCAGGTTATGGGTATTTATAATTGAATATCTCATGAAAACCTTTCTCACGATCCAAAGTCATTTCACAAAGGATCTTAGTCTTAATTACATGATATCGTCTATGCCGATATATCTTGTCTGTTTCAGGCAAGCGACAAAATACATGTCCTTAAGAAAGGTGATGCAGAAGCAAGGTAAGAAGACGTTGTTGAGACAAAGGATATAGACATGGCTCCTATCTTTGCTAATACAGTTTGTGATGCAACTAGAGGCGCAATAGTTTGGGAATTAATTTACAATAGACTGGAGGACGAGCATCATAAAATCATTGTTACGAGAGCAATAGCTGGGTCAACAAAACCTTCAAGACCTCAATGCAGGGATGCCTCTTGTTCTTTCCTCCATAGGATAGGAGCAAGAGCCAAAATCCTCCCCTACATAGACATGATCAGATGGGTGGCCAAAAACCTTATCATTGAAGATAGGTAGTTCAATAATTCAAGGATGGAGCTCATAGGGTCATTTAGGGTAGAAGACTTGAAGGCAATGTATCACATACCTGACCTGTAAGAAATCTACGACAAAACATTTGTGGCCAACTTCATAAAGAATAATTCGGACCCCTTCAAGTTAATTCAGACTTGGAGAATGTTAGACAACAAATTCAAGTATGACAAATCGGGTATGTATGCAATAGCCTCTTTGGAAAATCCCTACAATTATGCAGCAGCAATGTTATGTAGACTGTATGGACTGCCAAATAACACTAATTTTTCAATAGAATGGATTCCCTTGATCGATGCTTGTGTTAATTCCTATATCATGAACTTCTATCCTATCTGACAACTTAGCCAACTCCATTACTGAATATCGACAAAATAAAGCCTCCTCTTCATATAACCTCCCTCCCTTCTATTTTTGTGCTTATATTATGGATGTTATCTATTTTTGCATGACATTTCCAACCATGGGTTGGAAATGGACCATACAAGATCCTTACCCACTCCATCTCAATCATAAACAAATATGGGAATCACATTACATACCTCACTTCTATAAGATATTTCATTCTATCATGTTGCACCTACACCAAATGATTTTCAATGAGAAAGCCCCTAGGTTTTCCCAAGAAGCTACAGCAAACCTACTTGTTGTAGGAAAGTATTTCATTGAGGAATGGTTCACCTACGTTAGGGTTTTTGGTAGCACTGTTGATCCACACTTTCTTCCTTTATATGTTTATGATAAGCTATTAGAAAGGGAGATTTCCTACCAAACTGTAGGAAAGGGCCTCACTAAAGTTCTTAAAGATGGCAAGAAGTCATTATGGCCTACTTTCCCTATCAAATGCGGCTCTTTTACTTTAGCTAATTTTGTTCATGCTACTAAGAAATAAACACCTACGGAAGCCCTTAGGCTTCATACATTACCTACAAGGAAATTCAACCCAAAAAAAGTGGCATACAATGTCACTACAAGACTAAAGCTCAGGGCGTACAATCATGGAGATAATTACTTTGAGGATTTGTTACAGTCGACAGTTTCTTTCGAGCAAGCACTTGAATGGGCAAAGACAAACCTGAAACCCGAATATTTTCAAAGATTTCAGGAATTCAGGAATGATAGGTTCCGGGTCATTCCAATGCATCTATTAAAGCCTAAGGATAAGGTTACCCCAAGTAACATTGTCAATAGCGTAGCCCCTAGCTCTCAAAAGGACTCTCAGGTAAACACTGAGAATACACCAAATACAGGGAAAATCTAGGATACAGACAACACGACTAAGTCTAGCAGGAAGCCAGTTGAAAAACAAGTGATGGACACCCCGACCACAAAGACAAGTTCAGAGGCCCAAGGCACTAGTTTGGAGAAGGAATGGGATCAATTCAATCAGAAATTGCAAGACACCCTCAAAGCACTCAACAAATAGAGGAATTCAAGATGCCTCAAAAAATTCATCAAGATACAAAGCCCAAGTCTTTCAACGAAGAGTCTACACCTATGGATCAAGAAACAACAACATCCCAACATGTTGAAATTATCCCTTCTCTGCGCACATCAGAAATTGTTCTTAAAGTGACGGAGATACCTCCACTTGATGTATTCTATAGCCCTCTCGACAAGGTTGTAGTCAGAAGGCAAAGGAAAAGGAGAAGGGTATATGCGCCCGAATTCTCACTTGGAGATGAGCCAATGGACATTGTTTGGAAGGACATGCCTTTCAATCTGGTTGAGAACTTGACTAGACTATCACAGTTCACAGAAGCATACGCATCAGCCACTATGGATAAGGTTACTGAGTTGTCTACTCTGCTAAAGGAAAAGGAGGAAAGAATCACGCAGCTCGAACAAGAGCTTGAGATAGAAAAAGAAAGCGCAAACAAACAGGCAGCCGAGCAGCTCGCACAATTGCAACAGGACATGGAAGTCTTAAAAATAAGCCATGAAGCCAACTTATCGGCCAAAAACATGCAGCTCCAAGAATTATAAAAATCTATGGACAGGTACAAGGATGTTCCCACTACTGAAGAATTCATTAAAGAGGTTCTAGAACTAAATTCTCTTCTAGTCAAGCAACAAGAGTACTTCTGCCAAAAGCTATTGCACATCACTCCCTACTTGATTACTAGTGACTAGCTCATAGACAAAGCCATTGACCAGAGAAGAGAGTTTAATGATTTAAACACCAAAATCTATGATTTCATTGAATGGTAGGAATTGGAAGATGGAAAGAAGGCCAATCTACCTAAGATTGAGGAAACTCACAATGACATCCTCTTCACTAAGTGGTATGCTAGGATAAAACAGGTGGAGCTGGAAGTTGCAAGGGAAGATAGAGTATCAAAGAACATCATTAAGACATTAAATCATACGTTGTTCACTACCAATCTCATGAAGGAGGGTAATACAAAAGAAATGCCTGACTTAACTGCTCTGAGTAAAGGTTGGCAAGAAAAAGAGGGGAATCGAAGAAATGCAATTACAAAAATGACTACAACTGACTAGGAGTCATATTGGCAGTATCTGGTCAAGCCATATAGCCAGATTATAGCCCTCAATTGTTCCCTTCATGTGACTCAAAGGATGTTGCCACCTCTTGCTGATGCAATCTTTACAGGAAAGCTCAAATCTCATTTTGGACCACCTCCTCAAATTCAATCAATGATTGATATTTGCAATTTAAAGGACAAGATGGTAGACAACAAGTCATCCTCTTAGTTCTGTTTAGTTGATCTCTATTTATTTTTGGAGTTAGTTACCTATGTAGGAGGAAGGTTGTTTGAAACCTCCTCAAATTTTGTATAATCTACTTTTGCACATTTAGCTAGAATAGTATTTATACCCTTCTCATGCATTTAGAGCAGGATCCAGAATTTCATCAAAAACATTTGCAAAGAATGCACTATTATAGGTTTGTGAATGCTTTGGTGAAATGATGGAACATGATGTTTTATTTTAGATATCAGACTACTTTCCTTTGTTGATGCACTTATGTATTCTTGGGAGACAAATTGATTTGAAGGAAGAAGTTGGTCTATGTCATTTGTCAAATGAGAAGGACTTCATACATCTGGTACTATTATTGTGTATGCATAATTCTGTCTACATTTAGTTAGTGGAAAAACTCTATTTTAATGAATTATATGTGAGATTTATTGTTTCTGTGAAGCCTTAATTTCACTTTTGTATGATGCCATAACTGAAGTTTTGATTTTCGTATATAACTCATTAGACATGAGATATATTTTATAAATTTCTTTGACTAACTATTTAGTCAAAGGAATTATCTTTTATGTTATCATCTCAATTTAATTGTGTTCAATATTTATCATCACATTTTAAACGGATATCTTTGTAGATCACATACCATACAAGAACACTCGGGTTTATATTAGAATAAGTTAAGTTAGGGAAATTGCATCATAGAATAAGTAACTTAGATTATCATTATTCTATTGCAAAACACTCATGAACCACCCACTCTCATCTTAAAACCCACATTGGGAAAATGGTCCCATTATCCCAAGTCAGAGCCACCATGTTAAATGGAAAAGGAGTTGTCTTAAGGTCCAGATAGGGTGGTTATCCCCCATGTTTCGGCAGCAAAATTCTGAGGCTGCAACATTTTGGTGCTAGAATGAGGTTCTTCAGCTGTGAATGGAATATAAAACTAAAGATCACTCGGAAAGCATTCAAAAGTGTCAAAACCCCTCCACCACTTCTATACCTTCTAGATCTCATTCAGAATCCCTTGACCAGAAATATCAAGTTGTAGAAACATATCCCTCATCTCCTGAAGTAGTAAGGCAACCACCATCTCCAGATTATATTCCTAAATCTCCTAAAGTTCATTCTTTGATATAGAAATTGGAACAGATATCCATTTCTGTTGAGAAGCCAGAGAGACCTAAATTATCTAAATAAAGTGTTACCTCCTTATTACAACAAACTAGTGTATTGACTAAACTGCAAAGTGAGAAACTTGGGGTCACTCCTTTCGAGTTCCCTATCACTCCACGATGTAGGAAATTCACTTCATTGATATCTGAATTAGATACTAGTGAGATCACATCACCTTTCCACCTATCTATTCCTTCATCCACTTCTACTCAATCCACTACTTCTCAAATATCTACTTCCCCTATTAGTTCTGCAATTATTGGTACTAACCCAATAGTAATTTCTTTGCCATATATACCTACTTCTGGACCAACCTTCTCATTTTCTTAGTCCTTAACTCAAGTTATGGCCAATCAACCTACTCAACCTTGGACAAATCCTAATGTTGTCCTGGTTGCAAATCTAAATGCACTCCCAACAAGTCCAGAAAAATGGATGCCTAAGTATAATCCTGACGATGCTCTCCCGGCCGAAGAACATCTAAAAATTTTTATGTTAGCCATGAATGTCAATGGGGTTGCACATGAAGATGTTGTAATCAAACTGTTTCCTTATATTTTCTAAGGATCTGCTGGATCTTGGTATTTTTCCCTTCCAACGGGTTCAATTAGAGACTGGGATACTTTTCAATAAGTATTTCTTGCAAAATTTGGTGATGACAGAATCATAGCATCCTTGATCAATGATCTTTCTAATTTAAAAGCTAATACAGATGAAAAGATCAAATATTTTGACTCCAGATTTAATATATTGCTAAAAAAAATCCCAGTTGCCTCTAAACCTGTTGTAGATGTACAAATAGAATGGTATATATCATCTCTTCCTTCTAATATTGCAACTTTTGTAGATAGATCCAATAAGGCTACCCTTGTAGAAAACATGAAAGAATCCCTGTTTGTAGAAAGAAGAATCATAGCTTTGGAAAAAAGATCACAAATAGATGAGAGGAAGACCAAGAAAGTAACGTTTAAAGATGACTCTAAGAAGAAAACTTCAAAGGACCCTTTCAATCTGGAAGGCCTTCAGAAAGTGTTAAAAACAATTTCTAATGAAATGGTAGAAATTAAAAAACAGGTCGCAGAATCTTGTGCTCTTAAAATACCTTTCCAATCATTCAAAAAGAACTCCTCTTCTACATTACAACTTCCAAACACCATTTAAAATGATGAATCTGACCAAGAATCAATAGAAGATTCACCAAACGATGAAGAAGTTGAAACAAAAGAAGAAATTGAACTAAAAGGGATGTGGGATTTTATTCTCCCAACTGAAGAAGAGGCACAAGAAATGCCAGTAACTACCAAAATCAAAAATTCTCCTGACACATCTACCACAAATCAGAAGCAAAAGGCTACTACTCCCGCAAAAGAAAAAACAATAACTAAGAAATCTAAGACCAGTCAAACCAACCCTATTCCTATAGACTCCCTGAATGCCTCAAAAACATTGGTAATCTCAGATACGGTCGAATACAATATAGTGGAAGACATGAAAAGGACCAGAGCTAATATCACATTGCATGAGCTTACTAAACTCAAACAGCAACAGAAAATCATGTTAAGAGAATTGAAAGAAGTTCCAGTATCCCCCCTGCCATCTATTGTAGTTACTCAAGCCACCTACAATATGGGAAGACCTCCTTCATCCTCAAATAAAGTAGATCCCTCATATCCAGTTCTGATTGGTGATAGGTTTATTTCTCATGTTCCTCCCTTTCTGCTTACTTATGAAATTTTCAACAGGAATGTTCATAACTGCCTTGTTGACTCAGGTGCCTCCTCAAACATAATGTCGAGGGTTATGTGTACTAAAGTGAATATTACACCTCAAAAATCTGCAGTACACATAGTTCAGTTATATAGGATGAAAGTAGAGGTACTTCGAGAAATAGCATCAGTTTCAATTAGGCTCTCCTCTAATCCAAAAGTTTCACAAATAATTGATATATTGGTGGCTAATATCCCTGAATTTTATGGTTTGATTCTCAACAGGGATTGGTCTGAAAAGTTGCATGGTTATTTTGCAACTGAGTGGTCTCACATGTGGTTGCCACATAATGGTAAAACAAACCAAATTAGGGTAGACAAAGAAAAAATCATGAAATGTACAGTCACAAACCTTGAGGGAAGTAATGAACCTATTGTCTTCACTAATAACATTATTGGAAAGTACTCATCTGAGTCCTCTTTAGGATATTTTAATGCTCAGAAGTCTCCCTTTTTAGATAATGTTATAGTTTCTCAAATTGAGAATTTGTCACAAACATATGCTTCCAAGTTTTTAAATTTAGTTGATAAAGTTTATAATGACTCTCTGTTCTAGACTCTCTATTTTGATGGTTCTAAATCAAAAGACAGTGCAGGTGCAGGATGCATTTTGATCAATCCGCAAGGAGAGAAAATTATGTTAGCTTGTAGACTTGAATTTCAGTGTACTAATAATATTGCTGAATATGAAGAACTTATCCAAGGACTGTATGTTGGGCGCAGGATCCCCCAAGGGTGGTTTTGGGGCTAAGAGCCCAGATTTTTGTCCAACTTTGTAATTACAATGTAAAGACTCCACATTTTGTGGGCGTAAAGTGCGTAGTTGTTAAAGATTCATAGGGTTGTCTACCCTTATTTTGATAATGTAATGTCGGTTGTAGAAGATCTACCCATGGTCTGCGGACCATGGAATTGTATAAATAGAGTGAAGCTCTAAGTAGAGAAAAAAGAAGTTAAGCATAATACAAAGATGAAATAAATATGTACGCAAGATAGCTCTAGAGTAGAAGTCTAAGTTTGGGTCGTAGCATAGGTAGAGGCTCTGCAACTGAGTGCGCAGAGGCCTAGTAGTCCGCAGCTGAGTGTGCAGATCCCTACAGCTGAGTGCACAGGGTGAGTCGAATCTATAATTATTTGGAAGTATTAATAAACAGAAGTTTCTATCAATTTTGCATCTTTATTTCCTATTTTATGCATCTGTTATATTGGGTATGAATTTCACTTCTAATACTTATATGATGTGTGAATGTGTATAACTATATTGGTTAAATGAACACAAGTTACAATATCTGTTTACATGAAGATAATTAAGATTTGTCAATAAGATCAGTAAGATACTTGGCGTAGTTTGGGAAACATCACAGTTTGCTACCCTAGCGACATGAAACCATCTCAGCCCCTGGTTAGGGTTGTACAAAAGCCATTGGTAACAAATCATGAAGGTACTGAAGGTTAGAACAGAGCATGAAGTGACTTGCGTGAAGGTAAGGTCTAGTTTGAATAAATTGACATCAAAACCATCTCAAGGGTGCGGAAACTTGGTTCCAACATCCCCCCATACTGCTTTGGGTGAGACTTCAGTCCCCGCTGCACGGGCTGATGCCGAAAGGGCCAGTAGTGTAGGGATTTGTTTGGCTAACTAATGTTGAACCTGGGTCAGGCCCCCTTAAGCCAACAAATGGTTCCATTGTCGAGACCAGAATCTGCATAAATATGTGTGATGTTGTATCATTGGAATGCAATTAACAAAAAAATCGAAGGCTATTTGGATAGAAGAATTCACGAGTTCGGGGCATATGAAAACAGAAACCCACGACTGTCAAAAGAACAGTGGTTAGACAGCTGCCTGTATATAGAGATCCACAAAATCTTTTTTGCACCCTCCCTTACTGATCTATACGAGTGGATCACGGAGCTAGCAATAACCAAGGAAGGTGAAAAATTGACAGTCATATTGTGTGGACCCCAAAGCTAGTGCGAAGGTTGGAAGCATTGGAGGATAAGATCGTGTGCACCATCGATCATTGGCCTGATCATATTATAGAAGGATTTGTTACTGAGTTCACGGTTGACACCTCAGTTAGCTATAGTGAGGCAGAGCGATGCTTTCTCAAAGGACCGTGAGGTAAGTACTCAAAGTCTTTGAATACTTGGATTAAAATGTTGTTGTGCGAAAAGCAGGTTATGTAGTTACCTTGATGTTCGGGGCTACGCGAAGTGGAAAGGCTTATAGGAATGAAGGAAATAAGGGTCTAGAAAATAGCCCCTTGATTTCATTTCTGGAAGGGCACAAGGAAAAGCTCGCAAAGGTCTCTTCGTGAAGTGCTATTCACTTGATAAGACAAAGAGTTCCGTGAATACCCCCTCCACCCACACCACCACCGGCTTCACCGCCATCACCTCCATCTTCGCCCGTACCAACTTCACCACCATCGCGATTCAGTATGGAAAACACAGTGAAGTTGTCTGTGTTCAAATGTTTGGGAAATGAATATCTGGACCAATTTAGGTTCCTTGTAAGGGTTGTATGGGAAGCACAAGGCGTCACAGATGACCATATAAAGAAAGCGACACTGGTTAGCGCCCTGCAGGACTGCGTGTTGACCTGGTATATTAACTACTCCAACAATAACCCAAATGCAAGAGTTGTGGATATCCAAACAACACTAAAAAGATAATTTAGTAGGCCTAAATCTGAAGCGCAATCGATCGTGGGATTTAAAGAGATCATAATGCTACCAAGCGAGACTCCTTGGGAACTAAATGAAATGTATGATTCACGAAGACAATATGAATCTCACAAATGGACAACATTGCGAGTGGTTTGTAGCCTCACTACTACCACATTTAAGAAGTGTGTTATCACAGCAGAAGATAACAACTCAGTCAGAGGCCTTAGAGATCGCTATGAGGCTACATGAGACCCCAATGCAAGATCCTAACATAGGACTTCAGCAGATCCATGCGCTACTAAATAATTTGTGCCTTGAGATGTAGAGTCTGAAACAAGACAAGATGGTTTGACCAGAAGTGCGCAAAGAAGTATGGTGTGTAAAATACAAGAGTCAAGGTCATGACAAAGACCACTGCCTAGTTTTTACAAATTACCTTACAGGAGGAGGACCGATGCCTTTAAGGCTGCAAGTTCAAGAAAGACCTAGTGCAGCACCTAATTTGTGGTGCGCTATCTTCCAAATAGCCAAAAAACATGCCACAGACAATTGTCACGTGTTAAAGAAGTATACGCAAACTTTGCAACAATTGTTCTGCAACTTTTGTAGGTCGATGGGATATGATAAGCGTACTTGTAGGAGTTATGAATTGATGATGGATAGAACTCCCACCTACAGACTTCAAGCCAAAAGGTAGCCCCTTGACTAGAATGCAAGAATGGCATCGACAATATTTCAAGGAGTGGACGAGGCTAAAGTGGAGGAGGACCTGGTAGAGGTCGTGGACAATTGATTTGATACAATTATGGAGGGCCAGGACATATGCTCATGATTGCACTAATCTAATGCACCTGATTTGCAAGTATTGCATGTTGTTTGATCATGAGACAAAATATTTTCCTACATTGATAGCTAGGATCTGTGACAAAGGAGCGCTACCCCCTCCCCTACCTCAAAACCTGCAGATGATGAGGTCTGAGCCGCATGAGGAAGATCTGAACGTAAATATTGCACTCCAAAGTGGAATTGTGATGGGAGATGACAAGGGGAAACAACTGGAAGACAGTACCTAGGTTCACAAAGTCCCAGCAAAAGAGGCCAACTTTGATTTGGAGTGCACTCAGGAAATTTTCATAGATGTTAAGAAGAGCTTCATTGATGCCTCCACTTCAAGAAGCAAATATAAACCGGAGCCAGAAATGGACCCATCCATGCTACCAACTTTCTTGGAAACCTGTATGAAGTTATTGCGTGATAGTAAGGTTGTGAAAGGGCTACAAGAACTTATCAATGGATGTGCTAGGACCACGCCCAGTGAACTGCGCATAGTCTGCAAGATTGGAAAACATAAGACAAGAAGGGGATGAGAAATGAGACTTTCCGCGTAGATTGGAGAATATGAAATGGATCAAGTCATCCTAGATTTGGGATCAGATGTGAATGTTCTACCAAAATAGACATGGGATTGAATGGGGAGACCTGCGTTGTAATGGTCTCTGATTCAGCTGAGAATGGCGAATCAGTAGAAAATTATACCCATGGGGCGATTGCAGGGAATAACTATGGATATTGAGGGAGTGAGCACGCTGGTGGATTTTGAAGTAATAGAGATTGTTGATGACAACAATCCCTACCCTGTGCTCCTGGGAGTTTACTAGGCCATTAATATGAATAGAGTAATTAATCTGAAGAAGCAAAAAAATGATCTTTGAAAAGAAGTCACTGCGCGTAATTATACCCCTGGACCCTGCTGAAGGATCATGTTATACGGAGCCGGTCCGTGACTATGAGAGTGATGATGATCTGGACTGTATCTATAAGATAACAACGTGAGACCAAGACTTGGTAAATCCCACTACGAATGGACGGATTATATGGGAGCATGAGAGCTCCTGCACTTCAATTCTGATGAGGAAATAGAACGTTGGCAGAATCAGTTACACGAAGTAACTACGTTGAATTACAATATGATGACCAGGTTGCTGCATTGTGTGTCAACAGAAGTAATAGATCTACCTACCTATGATGGTGTAAATGAGGTAGATACCTTCTTGGATGCATTTGAAAGGGGGTGTCGGAAAAGCAATGCTTCCAGGCGTTGGATTTGGTATTGCGCACTACGCCCGCGAGATGGTGGGGTACACACAAAGGAAGCTTTAATGATTGGCACGAATGTAGGAGAATGATGCAGACATGATTTGGGAAGCCTAAGGTGCAACTGACAGACAAGTATGATGGGCAGGATGATCCGCGTGCTCATCTGGCCAAGTGGACTAAGGCCTATGGAGAAAAGCCACAACCTGAGTGGGTGCACCTCTTCTATCATACCCTAGATGTTATACTAATGAACTGGTATATAGAAATAGAGCTCCACCATGTGGTAGGTGAATGGAATATCCTATGCGAAGGGTTCATGATGACCTTCAGTTTTGAGGATGGGTGGGATAGCGTTGATGAAGCGCTAAAAGAGGTAAAATCAATCATATTTAGGATACCACAGGAGTCGGTAGACTTGATTCAGCATGAATGGGCTACTCAGCTGAGTTGCGCACTGGAATGTTATAATGTAACTGCTGAAGAGGAGGATGAGGATATGCGGAATATTAAAATTCCAAAAATAGAAGGCCACCGCAAGGTTCACAAACCACAGATTGAGAACCCTGATATAACCGTGCCGGTGAAAACTAAGCAAGTAAACATTGGTACAAAGGCAGAACCCAAATTTGCGAAGATTGGAGACTACTGGGATGACGCAACAGTGGATAAGGTTGCTGAATTATGAATATCGAAGACTACTAGGATGATGCAACGGTGGATAAGGTCACTGAATTACTCTGCAAATATCATGACTTATTCCCGACAAAGTTTACGGATTTGAAAGGAATAATCGGAGATCTAGGAGTGATGAAGATCATGTTAAAGCTCGACGCGAAGCTAGTTAAGCAAAGGCCTTACTGCTTAAATCTGAAATACAAGGAGAAGGTCCACGTAGAACTAAACAAAATGCTCACAGCAGGCATCATTAAGCTTGTGGAAGAATCTGATTGGGTAAGACCAAGGGTGGTAAAAGAGGAGAAGCAGAAGGATGAGATAAGGATATGAGTTGATCTCAGAAAATTGAATGACACTTGTGTGCATGATCCATTCCCAACTTTGTTCACGGATGAAGTGTTTGACAATGTAGGAGGTCAGGAAGCATATTCTTTCACTAATGGGTTCTCAGGGTACCACCAGATCAAAATTGCGTCGGAGGATAGGAGCAAGACAACCTTCGCTACTGAGTGGGGTTTCTTTCAATATAATTTCATGCCATTTCGATTGAAGAATTCCCTGTTATCTTTTCACGCGTGGTTATTGTGGCATTCGAGGAATATATTCATAAGTTGTTGGAGGTCTATTTTGATGACTGTACTATATTTGGGCTGGTTAAGTGCCATGTAGCAAGCTTGCGCTTGATGTTGGATACCTGTCAAAGATACCAGATCGCGCTCAACCTCAAGAAATGTTTGTTCCTCATTCCTTTTGGGAACCTATTAGGGCATGTGGTTTGCAGACAAGGGCTGATGGTAGACCCCACGAATATCGTGGTGATTCTGAACTTGGACGGACTAAGAAGTGTGAACTAGATGCGGGCCACTCTAGGCCATACAGGATATTATAGAAAATTTATCAAAGGCAATTCCCAAATCACCGCGTCAATGGAAAAATTATTGAAGAAGTGATCTGTTAATGAAAAAGGTATTATAGACTTTATGTGAAGTTTTCTTATGTTACTTAGTGCAATGGATCGAAAAGATTGAAAATAACATAAACACATAAGCAAATTGAAATATAAACATACGCATCAACACAACGACAATTTGATAATAGAGTTCAGCAGGCTTCATGGCTACCTCTCCGGGTCCTTAGCTTCCAGTGTAGCTGCTTTATTATTCTTCAAAAAAAATTTACGGACATGAGCTCAAAAACAAAGACTCAAATGAGAAAAAGGATCTCACCATTGCATTCAGCTCGAAATTTCGAGTCAAACGAGTATAAACTTGCCCATATTTGGCCACTATAACCTCTAGACCCCCTGGAATGTGAAAAACTACCTCTGCCTTCTGCAAAACCACCTTTCACTGATAGAAACCACCCTCTGTGTTGTGGAAACCACCTCTGTCCGCGCACCCAAGTTTTGGCGGGTTCAGCTCTGCAACAGGTTAATAGAAAATAGGTTCGGCTTTGTTTCAAGCCTGAACATGTGATATGTTGGTTAGCTCGAAGGTGTGAAGGTGTTGGTATATAACATTGGAGGTCAGTGGGTCGAAACGCTCGCCTGACACTCTGGTGTTTTGATATGGATTGACATTCATATATAGCAACATATATTCACATGAACCTTTGGTGGGATATCTCTGCGCTTCATTGTTGATATATATGTGGTTTAGTTTGATATATATGTGTTAGGCCCCTATACTACTAGTGTAACCCCTTATTATTATTAGTACAACCCCCTTATTATATTGATGTACCCATGTATTGCCCATATTGTTACTATTGTGCCCCATAGAAGCCCACTATTGTTATTATTGTGCCCTTACATTATTATTGTTATGTAGGCTCTGATTATGTTCTGACCCCTTAGACTCCTATATATAGAGAGGAGGTCTTTTCATTTGTATCATCCAAGAATTGTTCATTTAAGTAATGTAAAGGAGGTTGCCCCTCGAAGAGGCTGAATTATAAGGTGTTGATCTATCTTTTCTATCTTTTCTTGAGCTGGTTTCATAACATTTGGTATCAGAGTTTTGGATTCTAGGGTTTCGCTGCTCCAAATAGGTCGTCTTGGCATTTTCGCTATAACTTTTTTCTGCGACGTTTCATAAGTAAAAAAAAAAAAAACCCATTTGAGAAGACATCGCGCTAAATCTCGGGTCCAAATTTCAGATCTTTTGGCGCTTTATTGTAGAGATATGATCTGAGGAATTTGGTCTTTTTGCAAACTCCTGAATTACATTTCAAACAAGAGACCTGGGGAAAGTCATCATAACTTTCTGTCTGAGCATCAGATTGAAATTTCACAAAAAGGTCCAGAAAGAGGATGGACTGTAGTTTCTTCTAGATATTTTTCAGAGCCAAAGGTCCAAATAGTGACACGTGGCACTTCATATAAGTTCGCTCTTCTGGAAAGGTCTATAATCAGGTCACTGTGGGAGATTTGGTATAACTCTTCATTGGAGAATCCAATTGGGGTCAAATTGGTGGCATTGGAAAGAGGACACAGAGGGCTACTATAGGTCACAATTGTAGAACTTAAAGATCCAAAAGTACAGAGTTACAGTCATTTCAAGATTGAGCTCCTAAAATCAAGAAAAAGCAAGATGAGGAAGTTTGATGGCAAGGATCCGGTAAATTGGATATGTCAGATAGAGCAATATTTTGATCTACATGGTGTACCACTATTACAAAAGGTATTTATTGCATCTTCATATTTAGAACTGGATCAAGTTTTATGGTATAAAGGGCTTTGTTCTCGTAAACGACTTGTTACGTGGTCAATTCTCACAGAGGAAATGATAGCACATTATGAGGATACAAAGAGCAACACCTTCTTTAAAGCAACACCACAACAATTGAAAAGAGTAAAAGGGCTTTGTGACATACTAGAAAGTACAATTATGGCAACAATGAATTCTACCCCTCACAGCTATGAAGATGGAAGTGTTGTTTCTCCTAGCCTTCCACAACCTACAAGGGTTACACCACAACAATTGGAAGAAAAAAGAGAAAAAGGGCTTTGTTACAATTGTGATAGCAAATGCACTAAAGGTCATAAGTGTGTTGAGAAGAAATTATTTTACATAGAGTATGAAGAGGAGGAAGAAAAGGATCAAGAAACATCAAAAGAAGAGGATATACGCCAAGATCCAACCCCAGAGATAGAAGAAATGAATCAGACCATATCTTGTAAAGCATTGGCAGGAATTACCACTCCTCAAACTATCGAGATAGAAGGACATATCAAGAAGAAAAATGTTCAAGAAGTGAAAGATCACATCGAGCATCAAGAAATGAATCCGACCATATCTTGTAAAGGATTAGAAGAAATTATCACTCCTCAAACTCTAAAGATAGAAGGACATATCAAGAAGAAAAAGGTTCAAGTGGTGAAAGATCACATCGTGCATCAACAACAAGTTCTCCAACTTTTAAAGGATAATGCCACTTTGGTGAAAACTCGAATGAAACAACAGGTAGATCAACATCGTAGTGAAAAATGTTTCGATGTAGGTGATTGGGTATTTTTACCGCTACATCTCAAGCAAGCTATTTGTGAGAAGGAAATGTTGGAAATACTACATGCACTTAAAAAATGGCGACCT